>JABUQX010062584.1:0-12500 GCA_015478945.1 Trachelipus rathkii | reverse complement strand
AAAGTCACATTTTGATCGGTATAATCACAAGAACAGATTCTAAATATGTACAAGAACTTTTTAAGGCCTTCAAAATTTACTTTGGTGGAATCCTCAATGAATGTATTGAGATGATAACGGAATTAATAAGGTAATAATTTTGTCTTAATTTATATATATTTAATTATCTATCTATTTATTATATTATATCTATTATTATTATTTATTTATTATTTATATTATATTATATATACTATATATATTTAATTGAATTATTATTATTATTATTAATTATTTATTATTAATTTAATATAAATTATTGGTTATGTATCTAAAAGCTTCTATACGTGCTTTCAGATGGGAAATCCTTTAGGGGCGGTTAGGTGTAGTGAGAAGAATATGTGGTGTAAAAAAATGAAGGATAATATAATTGTACTGTTATTAAGAGAGTCTGATGTGGTGGGAAGAATAAAGGGATTAAATTGATAGAGTAATAAATAAATTGAAAAGATACGGTGTGAAGGTTTGGTCAATTGCTTGGAATTCCACCTCAATGATAGTCGGTTTGTTAAGCGATGTATAGTGGTGAGTGTGTGTTATGTAATCGGACTGGCTGTATATAGATGACGAAGTGAAAAAGTCTGAGATTGATTAACAGGGAAAGGAATGTACTGGAGTCAGAGAGAAATGTTTGTTTTAGCGCAGATAGGCTCGAGAATAAAAGAGTGAATGATAATAGAGATAAAATGGCTCTAGTATGTGATATGAGTATAAAGTATATATAATTCTATATATATATATATATACTAATATATATGTGGGTGATATTCATTATATGGGTGTGGTCCCACCTGGCCAGGGGATGAACCCTTAATCACTTTGATGAATTATGCCATTAGTGAGGTCCGTCACTCAGGGTTCCCGTGAAGCCTATATGATGTTTTATATCTGAATACTGCACGTATAATAATGATAGTTCTCTACTATATAAGCGTATTATAGAGGTATGGCGCTTATAGTAATGGCTGGGCTTTACTTTTCACTTTGTACCATATTAAATTCTTTCATTATCATACTATGTACATATTATCAGTAGCATTGTTTTGCTCCGCTTAGCGCTCTGCGCCCCCAAGGGAAAATAGTATACGTGGATAACGTGGATCGCATGATAGATTCATTATTGAAGCCGAACATTGTTGAGTTGTAGTAGGATTGCCCCTCAAGATTATCTAAAATAAAATATCGATAATGATCGATATATCTATATTTAAAAAAATATCATATCGCCTTCGATATTTTCGCCAGTATCAACCTAGATATAGTTAATATATATAATTATATATAATATATATAATAACAATATTCAGATATATCGATATTCTGTAATTATTCACATAATCTCAATTATATATGAATTTTGATATATATTATACATTATCTAAATATATATATTAATATATATATATATAATAATAATAAATATATATATATATTAATATAATATTATATTATATATATATATATATATATATATAATATATTATACTATATTTAGGCCACTTTCCCTTAATTTATAAAGGATGTTTAACATATAAATAATAAATTGAGTTGCATATACTCGAAATTATCGCTGAACTACCTATATCGTACTATATAACTCACATAACTAAGTGACGTGTTAACTTAAAACTATCAATATAAAAAGATGTATTTCGCTTGACCACATGTTTGACTATGCATAATATTATTAATCTAATGTTTTTTGGCAATTTTTGTCTATATATTTCTTCTAAATAAATTTCATAGTTTTTTTTTATTTAATTTAATGTTAATTAATGGGGCTATCGTAGTCCGACTAGGTGGGTACATCAGGTGAGTGAGACGAAGGCTCACCTCACCCATTATTACTGATATTCCTCACCTCCTCCTAGTCTAGGCGACCGCACGAGTAGTGAGAAAAGACACACTATCCTGAACTCTCACACTAAATATTGAAACAAATAATCCTTGGACGTAATATTTGGAATTCAAATGTTTCTCGAGCCAAATTTTTCAGCAAATTTGTATTCGCCGTAAATATAATATTTATAAAAAACTAAACAATTAAAAATAGAAAATAAAATAACATAACAAAGTTTTAGGGATTGCAACCCTTGTAGCTCTCTGTATATGTATTTGCTCTATTTTGTACAATGACACTGCCGAGAAAAATGTCACTCGGTTTTAAGCTCTTCAGAGCAGATCTTTGTATTCTCGGCCCATTCTTATAACTCGATTAATGCAATGCAGTTTTTATAGAAGTAGTGTTCAAACAAGTTTTCACCGTCGAATTACTGATTTAATTACTAACTCATATTAAACTATAATCATAGTATATTATATTATATATATCATATATATATATATATAATATATAATATATGATATTAAATTTAAAATATTATTTAGTTGTGATATAAATATATAACTAATATCTTAGATGTATATATATATAATAATATATATATATATATATATTATAATATATATATGTAATATAGTATAGCTATATTTAATAATTAATATATGTTATTAATATAATATATATTATATTAATAATATAATATATAATAATATATATTATATTTATTACTTATTATATAATAATTAAATAATTACAATAAATAAATAAAAATTCATATAACAGAATTATGGTAATAGATCTCTGGAACAATATATACAAATTATAAAATATTTCAAACTGACTTCTCAATAATGATATAAATTATAGGAAATAATTTAAGCTCATCCGTTTTTCGATAATCACGTAACATCTAATTATATTTCTATAGATAAAATAGATACATATATCATAATCTATATAAAATATATTTTATAAAATAATCACATAGTTACACTACTATAAATATTATTTATTTAAATCTACGTAACTTATACTATAATATACTTTATATTAACTATACTTATAATATATACTATGATAACCTAAATACCCAAATATACTTATAATATATATATATCGAGTCTCCCGTTCGTTGTGGCTCGTTTTATGTAACTTTGTCATATAGAGCGTGAACTAAATTCTGTAAAATTTCCCTTTTATAACTAAATTAGACTTACAAATTAGATTAACTCATAAGATCTTAATTTCCTTTCTTCAACAACAAAAACTCAGATAATAACTCTGATCATATATAAAATCATGTGTCAATAGTTCCTATTTATATTATAATTACTACGCCTATTTTTTTCCCTGTTTTTCAGTGAAAGTTATAGTCGGTGATATCTAAATATCTTATATAGGTAGGTAATATGTTAAAACTTTTAACTACTCATATATATATATATTAATATTTATATATATATATATAATTACTACTATATATATATATATAAGTATATAATAAGTTATATATATATATATACATATAATATATATATATATATATATTGAATTATATATATTATATTAATATATATATATATAATATATTAATATAATATATTATATATATACTATATATATATATTATAATATATATTAATATATATATATATAATTAATATATATATATATTATATATATTAATAATATATATATTATATTAATATTTATAATATATATATATACTATATATATATATAATAATATAATTATATATATATGTAATATATATATACTTATATATATATATATATATAGTATTATAATATTATATATTATATAATATATATTAATAATAAGTATAATATATAATATATATATATATATATATATTATATGAGTAGAGACGAGATAGAATACTAACTATATAGAGAGAGACTGATAGAGGCAGATTGAAGATAGAGATAGAATATAGAAGAGATGTGAGGATTAGAGATAAGATATAGAGAGAGAAGACTGAAAGAGAGAGAGAGATGAGAGAGAGAAAAGACTTTATAATATATATAAAATAATGAGAAAGCAGACTAGTACAGAAGAAAAAGTCGGTAGAAATGGAAAAAGGATCTTAACTCTTCAGGTCTTCCAACTTTCAAGTTACCAACTCCAAGAGGTTGAGACTGAAGTTGTACTAGAAAGCGTTGATGTTGGATCTTTGGGAACTGGGGGTGTTTTTGAACTTTTGGGACGAGTGAATTAAATTAAATAATAAAGAAAATAAATTGATATAAAGAAATTTAAACTCATTAAAATTAGAATAAAAATCACCTTTTTATTTCGATATTAAAAATGTAATAAATTAAGCTATAATATTAATCAATTTGTATATCATAAAATGTGATTTTAATATTATTTATTTAAGTAACAAAATTAAATTTATGAATCTCATCGTTGAATATTAATGTATAATATGTAGAACTGTGTATTGACTGTCAATATTTGGACGGACTTCAATTGAAGTCTGGGATTTTTAATAAAATACTATTAATATTATAAAATATATTATTTTAATTAAAATGAAAATAATATTTAAGATAGTTCGAACCTGGCTAGGGGTATAAGTGTGTGAATGGGCCAATTTAGTATATATATATTTTATATTTTATACTAATAAAAAAAAACCCGGGGAAAAAATAACCCTTTTTTGATCATAAGTGCAAAATAAGCTTTAGTTGATAGGTACCCCCAAACACTAATTTATTTCAGTATAATGGCCCTATTATAAAAATCGGTTAATTTTTAAGTTATTTACTATTTTAACCTATTTTATCAAGTCAGTAGATGATTAAACTATTCGGTACTCGGTATGTTAACTATAAACCAACTCACAGGCAGTCCTGTTCCTATAGGTATTAGATTTCTGCAAGGATTATCTTCGTCCACACTGGCACTGAACACACTCCACAGACCTACACGTAAATCAGGATCAGGCTTGATCTCGAGTGGACTGCAAAGTCTTGCCACTGAATAATACTGAATAAAGTGATTATATGTAGAATACTCAGAATAGACTAATTTTGACTATGTGGTAACTGTGCTCATGTGATCTGAATCACCCCCTACTATTTTCCCTATATTTATTGAATTCCCGAAATTAGACGAAAAATCTTAAAACTATCCTCAATTCGTTTTTACAGACAACTTATATATTAATTATATATACAGACGGACATTGAATTTCAGAGTCCCCATCATTTAAATAGGTGAGCGTTAAAAACTCGAGAGAGTTTATATACAAATACGTGCGAAAGAATAATTTCAAAAAAGTCATTGCCGGAAATTAAAAGACGCTTTCATAACTTTCAGCGAACGGTGTTGAATCTCGTGTCGGTCCGCGGAAAGAGAAAGATATAAGGGAAAATTTTATTCCTCTCTTTTCCTCAGGTGCCTTATAAAATATATTTTTTCTTTTTTGATAGAAACAAAATACTCCGGATATATCAAAGTATATTAAGATATATGAACAAATATCCGGAAATTATATCAGACCTAATCTCGCACTATGAGGAGAAATAGCACAGCTCTTACACGAGAGATATAGCATATCAGAAGACTCCGAGAAAATAATATTCAGAGTAATTCTCCAGAACAAATTGTGTATATTATGATTATATGCTTCTTGGCCATAACCCTAGTGAGGGTCTTCTGCTCACCAAGCGGATAAGTATATCAAGCACGCAGGATGAGATTCTTGCTCGCCTCCGTAAACCAGCCCCCCCCGCGCTCCGCCGACTATTTTTGTAAATAACGAGCACATTCGAGCTCTAACAATACCCATCATATTCATGGTCATGAGTGAATATCAACCTACCCCTCCATCTGCCATTATTTATTATATAAAACATAATAAACCTCTCGCCAAATAACATAGACCATACACGGTAATTATCTTCAGTTGATTGCCTCGCTCCAACATCTTAGAAAATTTCCCTCACAGTGCAATGCCATTTCCTACTTTATGATCCATAAAACCTTCTAAAAAAGGTTATCCCTAATCTTATCTGAATCCTCCCATACTTTTAACTGTTAATATTTATTTTCTCGGTATCTCCATAGAGCTGAAATTATTTTTATACAAGATTTTTCGTTCATTGTAATATTTTAGGACTATTTATAATGTAGGATCATCATTTTTATTTATTCTTTTTATTTATTTTGTTTTTGACGCTTTAATCTATCTATCTATCCAAAAATTTCTGTTGATATCATTTTTATAAAAAATTAATCGTATAAATAAGCCAGATAACCCAACCCACTTCCCCAGACCACTGATAGATTGAATTTCATGTATTATATCTTCTTCTTCTCTCTCAATTGCATTCATTCATTTAAGCATTGAAGGACATCTTATATATTTGAGTTAATTATTACTTAAGTATAATTATTTATAATTAATATACTTAAATATTTACATGTTCGAACCCTTGGATTTATATATGTTAAATAATTTGCATTAACTTTTCTATCAAATACCTTTTGTATTAAAAATTATAAATTATCAAAAGTATTAAAACTAGGGGATGTATCCAGTATATGTATCGGTTAATCATAGGTATATATCGTGTATCGGTAGTACTCGGCCATTTTTGGGTATAGTATCTCGGTATCTAATTAATATTGATTTACATAATAAGCTTTTATTTTTTAGCAAAAGACTTAATAAAGTTTTCGGTTTTAATGCTTTATGGAATTGAGCTATAAAGGTTAGCTTTTTAGCTGACGCATTGTGTTGTTTTTTTAGTCGACATTATAGAGTGTTAATGCTTGTATTATTTTGAAAACTTATTCTGTTTACTTCTCTCCTTGCTTGATTTGGGGGTAAATTAGCTAGCGAGAAGATGCAAGCATTATTATAGATATGATTTTATGCACCTCATTTAGTAGTGATAGATTGAGAAAGTCTTTGAAATATATATATTATATATTTTATATTATATAGTTATATATATATATATATATGATATATATATATAGGAGAGGAGTATATATATGTATATATATATATAATATATATATAATATAGTATATATAATATAATATACACATAACCTCACACAACACATATATATAATATAGTATATATATATATAACACTATATAAATATATACATATATATATATATACTATCACATAACTTAGAATTAGCTAAACACACACAACGCATATACACACACAATATATTATATATTCATGTAGGTATATGTCTGTGTGTGTGTGTCGTGAAAGCAGAGCATGAGCTTCAACGAAGTCAAAAACGGCATAGATCCTGCGTCGAGACCGCGAGATTGGAACGTTCCCAATAAGTCTGCTCGCACCGACCACCCACACACATGCAGCACGTTAATGACCCTTATAAAGAAACAACGCGGCACTGTTATCAAGGGTCGGCAGCGCATGTACGCCACCCGACCATTCCGGGGAAATGCCGCGATTCATACACATCCCCAGCACATTCTCATACACTCAACCTACTTTATTTCTCTTCTGACTGTATCATAAGGCATACTACTTTCCCGTCCTATCTCCAGCCTTACCCGCCTTAAAACCGGCTGACACAGAAACAAACCTCGACATCGGAATCTAGTAAATGCTACACATACGCAATACAAGATAGTAACAGACACTACCTATAAACTGCAATGGATTCACAAACACTCTTCTGCCCTTTCACCCGCTAGCTCCTCAAAACACATTAAGATCTGCCAACGATTTGCGCTCAACGCCCCCACAACAGAGCCCCACAACAAATAGGACAACAACAACACCCACAACCTAAACATTACACAATTCAACACAGCACGGAACTACCACTAAAAACGCAAAGAAATAGGAGTCATCTTAGGAACACCACAACTCACGGCAATAGCCATGCATACAAGAAGCCTAACCTAATCGAAAACGATTCAAAAACGCAGTATTCTACTGGCTATGATGCTATCCTTACACCCCAAACCCCAGCCCCCAAAAACCACACTCTACTCACCCTTATACCAACTGACTCATACACAAACAGCCACCTCACCATTACAACGCTGCCTAAACAACGACAAGCACTAACCAAAGAGATCCTTCACAGCGAATGATAATAACACACACTACACAATCTAATAAACCTCACTAAATTCTCGCACCACAACACACCCAAACTACACGCCACACTGCGCCAGAAATTCAAAGCCTAACCTCACCAAAATCTCTACCTCCCAAACCTCATAACTGGAGGCGACTTCAGCGTCCACCACCCTATCCACGGCTGATCTCCCACAACCCCAAATAGAACACACAATCATAGCCAACCTTGAAAACCTAAACAACTTAAACCACACAAACAACGACACAAAATTTACACAAAAAACTCCACTGGCCAACACAAATCCGATCTAAACTCCGACCACCTCCTCATCGTCCGATAACAAATATGCGGAACATGTCAAACCAAACAAACTAACTCACCTCAGAAAACAGTACACAAACTAACAAAAAAAACAGACGTTTAACACATTCACACAACGTAATATCAGAAAACACATACATTCCCCTAGATATCACAAACACATCAAAACTTAACAAAGTCATGGCAAAAATTCCGCTTCTCTAATGTGCAAAAAGCAGCTACAACACAATCCATCAAAGTCGGAGATGCCCCATAAAAAAAGCCTCAACCCTAACACCTGAAACAGAAAACCTAATCAAACTCTCAATTCACTCAGAAAAATAATACCGGCACATCAACTCCAAACAGTACCATAGATAACGCCCTAAACTCCAAATATCAAACTTTAAACAGAACACATTCTTCAAACAACAACTTCCAAACCTTCCTCACCAAGAGCATCCAACACACGAATAAATCAAGTAGAAAACAATGAAAACGCTGAAAAACTCAACCAAAAACAAAACACACACTGCAAGATCCAATCAACAATCCCAAACGCAAAAACCCCCAATCCAACAAACAACAGCGTAAACATTCTCGCAACTCAACTTCGCCAAAGCAGCGTCAGAAACCCACAACACCCTAACAAAGAATCATCAAACCTCAAGAAAATAACCACAATGCTCAACAATAGATAAATTCCACAGACCGACCCTAAGAAAAAGCATAACAAAGACAACATACTCACACACGCCAAACACTCTAACATCTAGGAACACAGCTTTAATTCAATAAGCAAAAAATTATATAATAGTTCCATCAACCTAAATTTCATTCTCCCTATCTGTAAAAAGCTATTATTGTACCCACTTTGTTTTTCTTTTTCTTATGAAATAACTTGAGAAAAGACCGTTATCTTACGAGACTCCTTCACCATCATACGCCTCATACCATTCTCTATTCATAAACGACTAATGCAAACTACTAGCCCAAGCGCAATACTCACATATCACTAACTTACCAGCACATCATCAAAACCACAAATTCCAAACGGTTCCAAAACAAAACTCATTTAAATCTCCTCAATAGCACTCACACTCCATAAATCCATCACTTACATTACAATCCCACTAGAGCCATCTATCGGCCTAAAATTCGAAACCTAACTCTCACAAAGGCAATAAGAATCATTGCATTCGAAACATCAACAAAGTCATCATTTATCACGCACTAAAGAAACAGAACCATTAACTAACATAACTTGAAATTCACAACTAAAATCTAACACTCTCAGCTGAGCGGCGTACTACAACTAAAAGAAGTTACTTCCAATTTTCTAAATCAAGCGAAGCACACCAGCATTAAATCAACAAACAAAGTATTACCACTTAATTAAATGAACAATAAACATCAGTAACGGGAGTACCCCAAGGTGCAATACTGTCCCCACAATATCTAACCTATTCACGGCGATCTCCTAGCAAAGCCACACAAGCCACACAGAACCAACAATAATTCATAACAACCTACGGAGATGACATTACCATAGCCACTACAGCACCAGAACCTAACACGGCCACAACCTGAACATACAACAGAATGACATCAAACCAATCTTCAAACATATCACAACACAGTAGCTACACAGAACAACCAGAATGTTGGCTTCCAGCCAACAAAACTCATCAATTAACTTTAATCGCACCGACAGCCACGTCTGGCACTTACACACTCCCAAGTCTCACTTTAACAAAATTTGCAAATACCTGTCTTACAACCAAAAATCCCAAAGATCACTCGACCAGTAACACAATCTATTGACACTCTCACTGACCCCCTTTCACAAGACTAGGACAACTTACCTACACCACAAGTATCAACATACGGAGATCTACTCACTGCAACATGTAGAAACACCTGAACTCATTAAACTGTACATCCGTAATTTACCCGATCGCGCATCTAGACTCTATTACCAACAACAAATAGCAACATCTACCACTATATACAAAACAAGAATACAGTCCGTTTGACTCACCCCACCTAAACGCTTCTATCCACAAGCTTGCGGAACCACTCACAATACTAACACATGGACAACCAAAAACATTAAAAACTCCCAGATGGCCTACAAAGCACTTAAGATTCGATAATTACTTTGCACTCGAGCACACACATATGACAGGCTCACCAAACTATACATACTAGCACCACGATAGAAGCCAAATCAGCTACCCATAAGACACGACACCTGAACTTTGATAGGCACAGCAATTCTGCACCAACAACTCAGCCACCCCAAACACCCACCACGCCACATTTGTCCTCTCATTTCTAACTTCACGCCGATCCACCACAGACTCACTATACAAACCTCCATTCTTCACCTGCTTCATATTCACATTGTATACAATTCTTGAGACCATATCAATTACACCAACCTTTTCTCAGCGCATCACAAGTAACACATCATGACACGTAACAGAAACCTGAACACGTAACAACACTATACAGAGATAAACTATCTTAAGACACACAGACTCATCACAACACAAATATATTATACCTTTTATTAACATCAATATAGAACACTATTTTACACAGAATATTTTTATAGAAACAGAAATTTCACCAGAATTCAATTCACAAACAAGAACCAGTCAGTCATCCTTTGGCCAAGCTCTAAGAATGCGTCACCACCTCACCCTCCACTAACAATAATACAAAGATAGGATTCAGCCGTCAACCCGATCACCACAATATCTGTCGAAACTGTAACTAGGTCACCTATATATATATAATATATATTATATATAATAATATATATATATATATTTGTAAAGATATATATATATGACAGGTATAAAATAATATATACCTAATATCTTTAATATGGAGGCTACTGATTATTATTTAAAATACATTTTATAAATTTATACATTATATAATACTAATAATTTTATTTACATTTATACGAATATATTTATATAATAAAACTATTTTACTTTTTATCAACCTAAAGACTAGTCAAAACAGAAAAGTTTTAAAATAGCAGTAAAAGCAGTAAAATAACCAAAACGCATAAACTATAATTACTACCTTTACGGGTTAAGTTATGGATTATAACACTCTCTTAATTTAAAGTTTTATTATAATAATTAATATCATATACTGTTTTTAATATAATATACTGCTGTTATAATACTCTGTTATACATATCACCCTGACTTAATATATCAATACTTCATGTATTTACTAGAGTACATGCTTATTAACGCTATTATGTTTTAAGCTTGAACTCACATATTTATTAGCATTACATAACCTAAAGCTGTAAATCAGTAACATCAATAGAGGTGTTACCTAACACCGAGAGGGGATTAGTTAGCGTTTGTTTTACCTGCTTTAACTGCTTTAACTTTCGGCTTTACTGCTTTAACTTTCGCTTTACTGCCTTTAACTCATATACATTACAAACACCCTAAAGCATAAATCAGTAAATTCCACTAGAGGTGTTACCTAACACCTAAGGGATAGATATGCTTTGTTTTTAACTGCTTTACCTCGCTTAACTTCCTGTCTTTAACTCGCGTTAACTATCATGATGTTTTACCTGTTTTAATCTATATTTATTAACATATGTTTTTTTTATTTGTTTTAAACTTTCTAGGCGCCATTTAATTTTGCTTTATTGATTATTTTTTTATTTTATATACAACACCTATCGTTATTCATTGTATTTTTATTATTTTTTTTATTTCATCCTAGTGTTATTTACTTCATCCCTATTGTTATTAATTTTTTGAGCCCAACATTCACTATGACACTTATACACAAACATCACTATGACACTGTTATAACACAGGACATTCACTATCGATCACTCTATTTCACATTCACTATGACACTCTAACATACGGGCCATAGGCACTTACGATTAACAGCCGTTAATACACATCGCGCGCCCGGTCACCGCACACGACCACACCATATACACACACACCAAGTACGACACACACACATACCACACCACAGCATTCGACTATGCACTTATACACACAAACATCCTAACAACACAATCATTCACTATGACACTTACATTTAGGCCATAGACACTGCTACCATTTAACACCACACACACACAAGCACAACACCACACACGCAGATTTACTTACACTCCACACACAGATTTACTAACCACA
>JABUQX010062583.1:17500-35309 GCA_015478945.1 Trachelipus rathkii | reverse complement strand
GCATTATTTTTATGTTTATCATTATTATCAATCTCTAATTTTTGACCTAAAACCTCCAAATTATTTAAAGCTTTAGTAGTTATTTCTAGAATGAACTCTATATCCCAATCACCCTTCTGTCTATCCCATGGTATCTTATCTAAAATTTCTTTAGGAATCTTTTGTTCCAAAATGGTACCAATTCTGATGGAGCAACTTTTGCAACTATTTATTAATTCTTGTGTCTTTAAACTCACGACACAGCATGTAATTTCGGCTTCAAATCTAAACAAATCGTTATAATTATACTTAGGAACTTTAATATTTGTAAGCTTTAAGATTAAGGTTTTTATTAATTTATGTTTATTACCAAAATTCTCTTTCAAAATCTTCATCACTATGGGATAGTTATCGCCACTCAAGGCATAACCTGACACTAAAGTTAATGCTACACCTTTAAGACAACCTAAAAGAGCTTCTAACTTTGCAGCATTTGAGTAATTACGGCTATCTATGTTAGTTTGGAAAACCTCGTAAAAATGATCAAATTGCAAAACATCACCACTAAATGTAGGAAGGGTTCTAGTAGGGGCTTTAAATAACTCTGGTTCATGTTCTTTGCGTTCATGACTATTGAGTGGGGACATGTCTTTATTATTATTTTTGACGTGTTTGTATTTTATTAATTTATTCGTCCATAACCAAAACTCTATCATAAGCTTGCTTATCATCCTTTAAATACTCTTCACCACTTAGTAGACTTTGAACAAAGTTATCAGCGCTTACTAACTCCTCCTTAAGGGTCAAAAATGAATTTAATTTAGCAGATAATAAATCAAAGTTAAGTATATCTTGACCCATGGTGACATTTCATTACATAGTCTTTTCCTATTTAATTTTGCTCCATGTAATTCTGGATTACTTTCTAGTGTTAGCTCATTTGGGGAAGGGTGTCTATTTGTTACCGTTTAAATCCATTATTTATACCAATTTGTTATAAAAAGAGAAAAAAAAATAAACTAACACCTGGTTAAGACAATTTTACACTGGATAATTATATAATCAAGGTAGTTCAGCAACATTTTTTTTTATTAAAGGTATGGTTACTCAGGCCTCAAGCTCTGAACGAGGAACTTTAGTAACAACATGCTGCTTTAACGCATCAGGGAGTTTCCTTCCATCAGTAATGGTGTTTCCGCGGGTTCATTTCAAAGATCACACGATAAATGGAGTTACTACTGGTTAGCAACTCCATCAGGATGGATGACAAGTGAGCTTTTCTTAGAAGTTATGAAACATTTCACAAAGCATTCTAATGCTTCAACTGAAACCCCAGCTCTGTTATTAGATAATCACGAATCACACCTATCTATTCCATTATTAGACCTTGTTTAAAGTCATGGTGTTACTATTCTGACTATTCATCCTCACTGCAGTCATAAACTTCAACCTCTTGACAAATCAGTATATGGACCATTTAAAAGTTATTACTCCTCTGCAATGGCTTCTCGTCTTTCTCAAAAACCAGGTGCACCTTCGACTATTTATGACATTGCACCTTTAGTTAATACTGCATTTCAAAAGGCAATGACACCCACCAACATTTAATCAGGTTTTAAGATAAAATGTTTTCCTTTGATTGAAAAATATTTTTCAGGAGTGTGATTTTGCTTCCTAGTTCAGTAACTGATCGCTTAAATCCTGATATTGTATTCAGAAAAAATTCGATCAACCGAAGAAACTGCAAATTAGTCAGGATCATCTTAAACCTTCAGAATATATTTGGATACACAAAAGCAAATCCAAGGAAAAACACTCAAAGGGGAAGGAAAAGAGGAAGAAGCATGATTATCACAGATACGCCAGAAAAACTCATGCTCTCCGAACGAAAAATAATGAATAGGAATACAAACAGAGTAAAACCAAAAAAGCTTGTATACAATAATGATACATCTTCATCCAGTGACGAAAGTCATCTTGTTCTTTCAGATCATTCTTCAGACAATAGCCTTTACGATGATGTAGCTGAACCCGAAAATGCCACGATATTTTCACCTCTGTCTAGGTACCCTGAGGTGAATGATTTTGTTCTAGTTGAATTCAATACCATACCAAAAAAAAGTATTTTGTAGGAAAAATAAAGTCCAAGGACATGGAGGGCAACTACGAAATATCATACATGAGAAAGAAAAATGCCACAGATGATTTCTTTTTCCCGCAAGTTGCTGATTTAGCATCGGTTAGGCTTTCTGATATCAAAGTCATTTTACCACCTCCAAAAGAATGTGGGACGACAAAGCGGCAAAATTCCTATGTAAGTTTTACTTATGAATTTGTTTTTTTTAAATATTAGGTTAAATGTCCCACTGTGCCCCATTTCATGTCCCATTGTGCCCCGCACTGATGCAGAGTGGGACAACATTTTTTTGAAAATTTAAATCTTTAAAAAGTTGAAAACAAGGAAATATTTTATTAAAACAAATATGTTTTTGAAAAAGAGCAAAGTTTATTTCCTTAAGATTGTTGTTAAATAAAAAATTGTCGGAATTTTTTTACTTTATCCACTGTAACTATTCTGCCATATATTATATATTATAATATATATTATATATATAATATATAATATTATATATATAATATATATATATATATATATTATATATATATTAAAAACTAACCACATTAATATATATATATATATATATATAATATATATATATATATATAATATATATATAATATATATATATATATATATATATATATATATATATATATATAAAAGAACTAACACATTTAATATATATATATATACTATATATATTATATAAATAGCGGTGTTTTATATATATATAAATGAACATATTATATATATACTATAAAGAAATATATAACTAACACATTTAAAGTATATATATATATATATATATATATATATATATATTATATATAATATATATATAGTATATATATATATAATATACTATATAATACATATATATATAGTATATATATATATATAAATATATATAATATATATATTTATATTTATATATAATATATATATATATATTATATATATATATAACTTATAATAATATATATATATATATATATATATTATTAAATGTGTTTATTATATTATATAATAATATATTATGATACTATGTATATACATATTAAATATATAATATATATATATATATATCATATAATACTATTATATAATTATATATATATTAAATGTGTTAGTTCTAATATATATATATTATAATATAATATATATATAATATTTATTATTATATATATATATATATATATATATATATATATATATATATATAATATATATTAAATGTTATAGTTCTTTTAATATATATATATATATAATAAATATATATATGATATATATATATATATGACTATATATATATATTATATATATATATATAATATGGAGAGTGTGGGGTACAGTGGGACAAAAATAAAAAAATCCTATAACTTTTTTTATGTCACATAGATAATACAAAGGAATTAAAATTTATTCAAAAACTTTATAATATCTAAGAAACAAAACATATTTGCTTTTAAATAAAATATTTCCTGTTTTTCAACTTTTTAAAGATTTAAATTTTCAAAAAAATGTCTTGTCGCCCACTCTGACAATATTAGCAACATTTTTTTTGAAAATTTAAATCTTTAAAAGTTGTAAAACAAGGAAATATTTTATTAAAGCAAATATGTATTTTGTTTATAAAAGAGCAAAGTTTATTTTCGAATTTTATTGATTTGTAAAAGTCGTTAAATAAAAAAGTTATAGGCATTTTTTTTATTCTTGTCCCATCAACAACTCTCCCATATTATATATATATACATATATATATATTATATATATATATATATATATATATATATATATACTACTATATATATATATATATATAATAAAGAACTAACACATTAATTTATTATATATATAATATATATTAAATGTGTTCAGTTCTTTTATATATATATATTATTTATATAGTAATATATATATATATATTATATATATATATATATATATATATATTATATATATATAATATATGAGGTGGGGGTACAGTGGGACAAAAATAAAAAAAAATGCCTATAACCTTTTTTTTATTTAACGACTTTTACCATTCAATAAACATCTAAAATTAAAACTTTGCTCTTTTGATATAAACAAATTGTAAACTGGTTCTGAATGTATGTAGTTCCTTGTTTTCAATGTTTACAGATCTCAACCTTACAAAACATTGTTGTCCCACTCTGCATCAGTGCGGGGCACAATGGGACAATGAAATGGGGCACAGTGGGACATTTAACCTAATATTAAAAAAAAACAATTTCATTAAGTAAAAACTTTACATAGGAAATTTTGCGCTTTGTCGGTCCCACAATTCTTTTGGACGGTGGTAAAATGACTTATAATCAAGGAAAGCCTAACCGATGCTAAATCAGCAACTTGCGGGAAAAGAAATCATCTGGGGCATTTTTCTTTCTCATGTATGATATTTCGTAGTTACCTTCCATGTCCTTGGACTTTATTTTTCCTAAAAAATACTTTTTTTTGGTATGGTATTGAATTCAACTAGAACAAAATCATCTCACCTCAGTGGTACCTAGACACGAGGTGAAATATCGTGGCATTTTCGGTTCAGCTACATCATCGTAAAGGCTGTTGTCTGAAGAATGATCTGAAGGAAAGTGATGACTTCCGTCACTGGATGAAGATGTATCATTTTTGTAACAAGCCTTTTTGGTTTTACTCTGTTTGTATTCCTTATTCATTATTTTTCGTTCGGAGAGCATGAGTTTTTCTGGCGTATCTGTGATAATCATGCTTCTTCCTCTTTTCCTTCCCCTTTGAGTGTTTTTCCTTGGATTTGCTTTTGGGTATCCAAATATATCTTGAGGTTTAAGAAATGATCCTGAACTATTTGCAGTTTCTTCGTTGATCGAATTTTCTTCTGCAATAACAATATCAGGATTTAAGCGATCAGTTACTGAACTAGGAGCAAAATCACACTCCTGAAAAATATTTTCATCAAAGGAAAATATACCTGTATTTTTAAAACCCGATAAAATGTTGGTGGGTGTCATTGCCTTTTGAAATGCAGTATTAACTAAAGGTGCAATGTCATAAATAGTCAAAGGTGCACTTGGTTTTTGAGAAAGACGAGGAGCCATTGCAGAGGAGTAATAACTTTTAAATGGTCCATATACTGATTTGTCAAGAGGTTGAAGTTTATGACTGCAGTGAGGATGAACAGTCAGAATAGTAACACCATGCCTTTTAGCAAGGTCTAATAATGGAATAGATAGGTGTGATTCGTGATTATCTAATAACAGAGCTGGGGTTTCAGTTGAAGCACTAGAATGCTTTATGAAATGTTTCATAACTTCTAAGAAAACCTCACTTGTCATCTATCCTGATGGAGTTGCTAACCCTAACCTTCCAGTAGGAACTCCATTTATCATGTGATCTTTGAAATGAACCCGCGGAAACACCATTACTGATGGAAGGAAACTCCCCGATGCGTTAATGATGCAGCATGTTGTTACTAAAGTTCCTCGTTCAGAGCTTGTAGCCTGAGTAACCATACCTTTTTAGTTTCCAGAGTTTGAAGATATTTTTGACTTTATAAATAAAGTTTAAAATATCCAGTGCAAAATTGTCTTAACAAGGTGTTAGTTTGTTATTTTTTTTCTCTTTTTATAAATTTGTACAAATAATGGATTTAAACGGTGATCAAAAAGACACCCCCCCCCCAAATGTGCTAACACTAGAAAGTAATCCAGAATTACATGGAGCAAAATTAAATAGGAAAAGACTAAGAAATAGACAAACGAGACTATGTAATGAAATAAATGTCACCATGGGTCAAGATATACTTGACTTTGATTTATTATCAGCTAAATTGAATTCATTATTGACCCTTAAGGAGGAGTTAGTCAGCGCTGATAACTTTGTCCAAAGCCTTCTAAGTGTTGAAGAGTATTTAAAGAATAATGAGCAAGCTTATGATAGAGTTTTTGTTATGGACGAATTAATTAATTAATAAAATACAAACACTTGTTAAAAATAATAATAAAGACATATCCCCACTCAATAGTCATGAACGCAAAGAACATGAACCAGAGTTATTTAAAGCCCCTACTAGAACCCTTCCTACATTTAGTGGTGATGTTTTGCAATTTGATCATCTTTACGAGGTTTTCCAAACTAACATAGATAGCCTAATTACTCAAATGCTGCAAAGTTAGAAGCTCTTTTAGGTTGTCTTAAAGGTGTAGCATTAACTTTAGTGTCCGGTTATGCCTTGAGGGGCGATAACTATCCCATAGGAATGAAGACTTTGAAAGAGAATTTTGGTAATAAACATAAATTAATACAAACCTTAATCTTAAAGCTTACAAATATTAAAGTCCCTAAATATAATTATAACGATTTGTTTAGATTTAAAGCCGAAATTACATGGTCTCGCGAGTTTAAAGACACAAGAATTAATAAATAGTTGTAAAAGTTGCTCCATCATAATTGGTACCATTTTGGAACAAAAGATTCCTAAAGAAATTTTAGATAAGATAACATGGGATAGACAGAATGGGGATTGGGATATGGAGTTCATTCTAGAAATAATTACTAAAGCTTTAAATAATTTAGAGGTTTTGGGTCAAAAATTTGAGATTGATAATAATGATAAACATAAAAATAATGCAAAAAAAAAGTATTAATAATGATTATAAACCTAACTTTAAACCTAATAATACTTTTAATAATTGGAAGTCTGGTGCCATCCTCAAAAATCCTACAGTTTTAACCACTACCAATACTCAAGCTAATAAGCAACTCTCATCCCATTCTCGTCCTTTCTTATAACACCGCACCAATTAGACCACTCCTCCCTACATCTCAACTTACCCCTCCCTCTTCATTTAAACCCAAATTCTTTAATACTTCTGTTAAACCCACCTTTCAAGATTACCCTAGTTATGAAAATAGGATAACTTATAGATTTTGCAATGACACCAATTATACGAACAACTGTCATATCATTAATAAAATAGAAGATAGAACTAATTTCATAAAAACTAAGAAACTGTGTTCCAATTGTTTGTCTAGCACCCACCCCTGTGAAGAATGTACTTCACAAAAGGTTTATTATATATGTAAAGAAAGGGGACATCACACTGTCATTTGTCATAAAACTCCTTCTAATCCCACTAACAATGAAAATCCAACCACCAACCAAGTGAGTACTTTTTTAACAAGTAGTAAAGGGGTTGCTCTAAGTCTAGCAAATTTTTCAGTTCATAAGGGTAATAATGTTGTTCCTGTTTGCACCTTATATCATCATGCGATGTCTTCTTGCCGGTCATCTTGACCACAATGTTTTGATATATGCTCATTTTTTAAAGATAATATTAAAGCCCAAATCTTACCCCTATAACAACACAAGAGTTTTGTTGGATTATATTAAAGCTCTCGAAAAATACATGGAAAAAATAATCCAATATTTTAATAAACATGGAACTCTTACCACTGAGCATGGTCATTTTGTTTTAGTCCCGAAAGAACTGGAAGAAAAAATGTATGGGTGTATGTTTTTTAAGCAAACATTAATGATCAGATGTCTTCAGACAGTTACAGAAAATAACTTAGCCGACACAGTACTGTCTGATATGATATATCAAACTATATCCTTGACAGGAGTTGAGATCGATAGCAGACTGCCTCAATTTTCATTGTTATACAACTATGATAAAGTTGGAAAACACATAGTTTTTATCATCTGAATTTCTCCAAGTGGAACAACCACTTCCGTTATGAGAACACTGCCATTCCTCTTGCCGTATTCGATGAGTACTTTGATATGAAATACCTTTTCCAAAACTCTCACAAAATCTATGTTCAAAGTTTAGTAACTTACCAGCAACGATTATATGAAGGACATCTCAATGATGATGAGCCTAAGAATCGAACATTATCAGTGATTTGATTACTTACCCTGTTCAAGAGGTGGAGAAATTTACCAATACAATGCGCACAATACTTAAAGAAGTAGCTTCTGTGTTTGACCTATTATTACAAAAACTATGGAAGAATAAATATCAATGGAACCAGCCCATTGCTGAAGAATTTTGTAAGGAGTGGGAGTTAATCTCTCTTCAGTTAAAATGTTTTCAATCCTTGCAAATACCACGGCAGTTAATTTTTTCTTATGACGTAATTTTGCATGCTTTTTCTGATGCTTCAAAGAGTGCCTATGAAACTGTAATAATATAAATAGTATCACAAAAATATTTGAGTCTAACATTCTTATGTCCAAGGTTAAAGTGCCCCCTTTGAGAGAGTTAACCGTTCCCCGTATGGAATTAATGGGTATTCTACTATCTACCAGTTTGTTAAAGTATGTTAATTAACATTCAATAATATTCTTAATATTAAAGATACATACATTTGGTCAGATAGTCAAGTAGTTTTACAATGGGTTTACTCTAAGAAACAACTTCCCACCTTTTTACAAAATAGAGTTGACGAAGTTCACAAAAATATCCCCTCAGCGGAGTTTAAATATGTACCAACCTCTTGTAATCCAGCTGATTTAGCTTCTCGGGGAAGTAAAAGTGATTATATTAAATCGAGTCTATGGTTACGAATGGGATGAGCATCCCTTATATCTGAAAGAATCCTCAGTTGAAGATTCTCTTGTTGCCACTACCACTATTGCCGAAATTCCCTCTGTAAACTGTTTTAGATTGAAGTGTTTATTCATCCTTAGACAAAGTTGTATGCATAACAAATTTAATTTTTAGATTTATTAATTTGAGGTCAAAAATGAGTGCTCCTTTAAAATGTATATTTAAGCCAAGTTTTTCTCACCAGTTTACATTGGAAGAGTTCCAAAGGTCAGATTCGTATTGGATAAAGAATTTACAAAGCGAGTTTTTTACCCCGGAAATAAAGTGTTTAAGGTCGAACGGTGTACCTTTAACCCCTTTAACAAAACAATTAAATTTGAAACTGATAAATGGTTTACTTCGATGTGATCGAAGACTCAATAATTCCCTGCTACCTTTTGTTACTAGATTCCTTTTATTTTTACCTACTAAATATATTTTTTTTAAGTTACTCATTTGGGAGTTTCATATTAAATATCATCATTTGGGTATTTCTGAACTTATTTTAATTATTCGCAAAAATATTTTGTGCGAATGGGGCAGATTGTAAAAAAAGGTAGTAAGACCATGTGTATTATGTAAACGCTTACAAGCAGAACGTTTTAAACCCGCTCCCCTTGCTGCACTTCCCCACTCATGAGTAGTAGATAGTAAACCGTTCACTGTAACAGGTTTAGACGTTTAGACTTAACAGGTTATTTTAATGTAAAGATTTCCAAAACTTTAACCAGTAAATGTTATATAGTACTTTTACTTGTGTCGTAACTCGGGCAATCCATTTAGAAATAGTTTTAGACCATAATACCGAATCATTTTTATGTTCTTTCCGACGATTCATAGGTAGACGAGGCATTCCCTCCATTATTTATTCAGACAATGCAGCCTATTTTCAAGCTTCGGATAAGTATATTAAACGCTTACATTCGCTCTCATCTGTTAAAGATTTTTTATTAACTCATTCTATTACCTGAAGATTTAATCCGGCCCGTGCTAGCTATTATGGCGGTTTCTTTGAGCGGTTAATAGGGTTCGTAAAGATTTCCTTGAAAAGAATACTAGAAAGTTTAATTTCTTTAGAAGAGCTTTCCACGGTCTTAGTAGAAATAGAATCAACCATTAATTGTCGTCTTCTCACCTTTGTGGATAATGATATTTTTTTGACTAATGACCCTTTAACTCCTTCTCACTTATTAATAGGTTATAAATTAAACTCCCTCCCTGTTCCTCTTGAATTATTGGATTCGGGCCCGACTTATCAAGATTCCATTAAATTAAATAAGAGATATAAATACTTATTAAAACTTATCAATATATTTAAAACCGTATGGAAAAACGATTCTCTTAAATTTAAAATCTTGGAATGTTTAAGGTAGGCCGAACATCAATGTAGGTGACATGGTCCTCGTTGAAGATGATGGACCTCGCCTAAAATGAAAGTTAGGAATTGTTCTTACTCTTTATAAATCACCTGATGGTTATGTTTGGTCCGTGTCTTTAAAAACTAAAAATGGTAAAATAAAAATGGCTACAGCTAATGAAACAAGCGGGTCAATTTCCGATAACTCAAGCCATACTGGCATTTACGAAATTGCATAAGGTGCAGGTATGGGTGTATTACGGGGACACGAAATCCTTAAAATTTGGAATAGATTCCGCGAAAAGTATTTTTCATCTTTTGTGCCGGGGAGAAGTACATTACAATCTCCTGGTGGGCCTTCCAATCCAGCCAACTAAAGAAGATGAAGTGATTAGTACTAATATGATAACATCCAAGGAATTTGAGGAAAGGATTTTATTGGATGAGTCAATGGAGGAGGAAGGCAAAGTTGCGAGAGTATCACTAGTGGTTGACAAAGTAGTTCCCATGAGTAAGCAAAACACCGGTGGGGAGGTAGAAACCGAAATACCAGATGATCCAAAAATTCATCATAAAGTAATAGATTCAGATAACATAATAGATCCTTTGGAAATCGATCACGACGATATTGACAAGTTACAAAGATCTGATTATACGTTGAGACGATTAAAGAATGCCATAGTAAGAAAATTGCCGTTTAATGGTCCGTTACAACCATTTGCCCGAGTAAGTAAATACATCTACTTCATAAATGATCGCTTATATAGAGTTCTCTACAGGAGAATTCGCTCTCATTGTCCCCCGAACTTATCTGACTGAAGTAGCTATTAAAGCTCATTGGATGTTTGCCCACATTGGAAAGCATAAATTACATTCTTTATTAATAAACTGGGTATGGCACCCAAAGATAACCACTATCTGTAACGATATCACCACCACCTGTAATAAGTGTCAAGCTTGCAAAATCTCGAATATTCTTATGTTCCGCCCACTCTTAAAATCGTCACCTCAAGACCATTTGAATTAGTGGCAATGGATTTGATCCAGTTTCCCTGTTCTACCAGGGGGAACAATTATGCGTTAGTAATGGTGGATCATTTCACAAAGTGGGTGGCTGCTGTTCCCATAAGAAATAAGCAAAGTATAAATGTCGCAAATGCGTTTCAACACCGAATACTGCCATTCCTGCAAAAGCTCCCAGAGAGGCTTCTTACCGATAACGGTCGAGAATTTATTGGACCGGAGTTCGAGGAACTCTTAAAGAGACAACAGATAAAACATGTACTGACAACCCCGTATACACCATCTTCTAACAGCTCGGTCGAACGGGTCAATCGCACCCTGAGTCAATATCTAAGAATGTCAGTAAATAAGTCCAATAAATGGGATGAAGAGTTGTCACAGATCTTGTTAGTTTATAATCATACAACGCATACGGAAACGAACTTAACTCCTTGTGAAAATATCTTGAAAAAGGCACATGAATTGACAACTGGACTCCCTTTACCTGTGGAGGAAGAATGTTGGACAGAAAGTCATGGTCGGTTTGTTCCGTATGAAGTGCATCAGATGGTAGGTTTGAAGGCTCATCTCCCTGGAAATCGTACTAAGAATAAATTTGATCCGAGGTATCATGGGCCTTATGAAATTATAAAAGTAAACGACAATCATGTCACATATGTGTTACGATCTCCAGAGGATGGAAGGCAATACAAGGCTCATCATCGGCAGTTGCGACAGTGGAAAATGCCTCCTGAGTACTTAACAAGTAATTCAGTATTTCAACGATATGCGATGGGTAAGGGAGCAGCAGAAATAGACGAAGAGGAATTGGAAGAGGTTATCGAACATGAGAAAAGAGACATTGAACCGTTAGAACCAGTAGAGTTAGAGTGGGAGGATGATGACAGAGATGAAGAAGACTCTTTCGAGGGTTTACCATTGATGACACAATATTGCGTAAGGTTAAAGAAAGTTTTGTAGTATTAATTATGGAGCAACAGAAGATTAATACAGGACAAGTAAAAATTATGGAGAAAACAATGGAAAAAGGATCACTCGGAGACGTAAGTGATGTAGTACAATCAGATGAAGAAATTAACGAATACCTACAGTGGGATACATCAGATTTAATAAAAAAGCTAGATAGTCGTTGGGAGTCATTGCAAGCTCCACAAGAGGATTTTAGGGAATTCTTACCAACTGATAAAGTTTTTGAAGAATGTATTCAGGCATATTCTACCCCTGTAGTAGGGTTACCTATTTTTGAGGAAATAGAAACCGAAACTTACGTAAATATGGAACAGGAAGGGCAAAATGAGAACTTTCCTCCTGATGATTTGTCCTTTGAAGGATTCGAAGGTATGAATGATGAGTTTAAAGATAGACTAAGCGAATTAAGATTACAAAGAAAACACGAGGAACGTCAATATACCCGATCGAGGGGGTTCTGTCAGGAATTGCCAATTGTCTTTCCGTATATGTTAGAACGAAAGCGAAAAAAACAAAATAAAAATAAATAAATAAATAAAATAAATAAACAAAAATAAATAAAAATAAAATAATTAATTATCTAGGGAAAATTAAAGTAAATTAAAAGTTATCAAACTGACTAATATAAATTGGTTTATTTTTTTTATTTTTTCAGATTTTGGTCCTGGGCCATTCGTGGGTGCGGGATTTAAAGAACGCCTACACGGAGGAATTTTTGCCTGGAGCCACCGTAAAATTCGAATCATATCCAGGGAAAGACCTGGCCTGGTTCCATAATATGATTTCGTACATCGTAAAGCCTCGACATACACATTTGATTGTTTTCGCTATAATACCGAAAGCTTATAACCGGAAGATATTGGGTGGACACCGCCAACTTTAATTTCCAAATCGAGGACTTTGCACAAAGGTTCTCGAGATTTTCTCAAAAATGTGCCCGACTCAATCCCAATATGCAGGTTATCTTGGGGATACCACCATTTCTGGATATGGTGGAGTATAATAGGCGGTTGGTACTAAAGTATCCAAAGAGGGTACAGGATCTTTACAATAGGGCTCCTGAATATTCGGACAGAGTTCTGCATCTGCAGGCCACCAAAATTCATACGCATATCCGACAACTTCGCAGACCCATCATTCAATGGCACAATAAGTGTTCTTTTCCAGTAATGTATGCTGTTGCGGGAGTGCAGGGTCAAAGGCCAAATGTAAAGGATTTTATGGAAGGAAATGTGTGAACTCTGGGGGAACAGGGATTCTTACGAGATGGATTACATCCGGGGCGCGACTTGAGCCGGCAGATATTTATAAGAATGCGAGCTCTGAGGTATTTCGGAGAGGAATTAAAATTGGTAGGTATAGAGACACCTTCAGAAGTTCCAGAACCAGTAGTAACGCCAGATATTGCTACCCAAGATACAGTAGAAGTGGTAGTGGAGAGTGAAGCAAGTGGTGAGGAAGTGAGAAGTACGCAAAGTCTGGAACAACCTGTCAATAGTCCTTCAGTGGTGGGGCCAAGTTCCCACGAACAACAAGTTCAGGACAACTCTGCTATTATCCCAGAGGTGCCAAGAGACGTTGTTGCCCCTAGAGCCAGGAGATATTCCCCGATTCGTTTCGGGGATATCGATCCGGACATCGTCAGCACAACATCCGCAGTAGTGGTAGAGCGACGTAGTCGTCCACGTGCCAGGAGACCTAGAATAACTCCTTATCAGCGGCCTGCATCGAATCAGTCGTTGAGTTCCACATCATCTATGGCGCCTAGTGTCACAAGAACACTATCTTTGGCTAGTTATGTGGAGGCTCAGACTGCATTCAGAGAACGAGTCCTAACTAGTCTTGCGCAGATCCAGGGGTTCATGATGGCCTACGGTCAGGAACTGTCGATGGAAGAAGTAAAAAGGAGAGTCCGGGATATGTGATGAGTAGGATCAAGAACCTACTCATTATGTATTTTTAACACAAGAACGTTTTATTTTTTTTGAATTTTTGATTTCTGAATATAACTTGAAAAAGAGTGTTATTTTGGTACTCCAGAAGGGAGTAAATAGATAATTGAAAGAATATTTTATTTTTGATTTTGATTTATGAAAAAGATAACGAGGTCTAAGCTATACATCAGAGAGAGAAACTTGACTTGGACGAACCAGAATCGGAACAAGCCCGTAAGATGGTGCGTCAACACCGGTATTGACGGGTGGGGAGGAATGAGATGGGTTTCATTTCACATTATTTCCCTCTCCCCATCTTTTTCAGTTAGGCAATAATTGAAATAAATTAAAAGACGACGTTGTGAGGAGAAGAGAAGAATCACAAAAGATAAATAGAGACAGTTCACATTTCATAGAAGAAAGAAGACAGAATAAGATAAATAAAGAAGCTTTTATCAAAACAAAAGAAGAAAAAAAAGATCAAAAATTATAACAAACAAAAGTTGAAACAGGAAGGGAAAACCCCTTTTTCCCTTACTAAAAGGGTAAAAAAATAATGTAATGATGTATAGTAGGAATGAAACATAATGATGGAAAAAAAATGTTAGCAATGTCATAAATTAAATAAAAAGAAATAAGAAATAATGAAATAAACAGAAAAAAAGATTGAGTAAAGAAAGAAAAAAATTAAGAAAAAGATAGAATAGGGAAATAATAATGAAAAAAAGTAATAGGTTATTAAATCCGAATTTTTGTTGACGAACTGGTAGAGAAAAAGAATCAACATCACCAGTAACTTCCGCTGACTTCCTTCAGTTGTAACGTCATTCAGTGCCTAACACCACCCAACATACATCGCAACGAAGAACGATCTAGCCGTTCTTCGAATACAAAACAGAAAAATCAACATATTCCCTGAAGGCCGCAACATTTTCGATGGCAGCTCAAAAGGTAACCCAATAGACGAATTGTGGTTTTCTTTAAAGAGTAATTATAATTTGGACCAGTGACTTGAGAGGATAGCAGCATATATGTATTACTGCCCTGTTCAGTAATCTTATAAAATTATTATTATTATAATTTTTATTATTATTATTATGATTATCATTATTATCATTATTATCATTATTATTATTATTATTATTATTATTATTATTATTACGATTATTATCATTTCATTGGAAGAATAAATGTATATAAAGCTCTACAAAGAAATACCAATATAAATTAAACTAACTTTCATCTTCCATTATCATCCTTCATTTTCATCCTCATCCTTCATTTTCATTTTCATCCATATTTCTCACTAACAAAACGAAAAGAGAAGCAAGCATAAAAGTATAAATATATATATATATATATATATTATATATATATATATATATATATATATATATATATATATATATATATATATATATATATATATATATATATATTATTAAAGAATTTTTTTATTTTTTTTGTAAAAAGAAAAGTTTTATCTTATTATTTATTTATTGTTCATAATATATATCTATATCATATCAATCATAAATTTTTGTTTATATTATGTATATATATATAATATATATATATATATATATATATATATATATATATATATATATATATATATATATATATATATATATATATATATATATATATATATATATATATATATGAATAGAGATGGGAAAGTAATATAAAGAATAAAAAAATTTATAAACCTGCTTTGAATCGTTTGAGTTTGTTTTTCCTAGCAGGAGATTCAGGAGTAGGTTAAAGATTGGAAAATGGTATTGCAAAGTTGGTGAGTACTAATAATCGACCCTCAATTAATATATATAGATTGAATATATCTGTCATAGTGGTATACTGACTATATCAGACGTCCTGCTGAGAACAAATGTTATAACTTTAGTATTTTTAACAGACATAAACAGAAGAAATGGAAGAAGGAAAGTAAATATAGGAAAACAACAAATTCAAATAAAAATAAAAGACAAGCAGAACCAGAAACGATAAAAAGACCACTTAGTCAAGAACATAAAAATAGAAGACTATTAGAAACAGAGCAAGGTAAAAAGAAGGATTTACTTAGCGGAGCAGCTACAAAGAAATTCCACTGCGCATCTCAACTATATATTTTTTTCTTTATCTCCCACAGAATTGGAAGGAACGCGGACTTCGCGGTGACACACCAACAACCCAGCTTCGTGTCCTTCTAGAAGAAGGCAGACCTCATCCAGGATTTGAAGTGCTGGTGAGTGGAGCTATTTTTCATCTGTGGTGGGAGTAAAAACCTACCACAATATATATATATATATATATATATATATATATATATATATATATATATATATATATATATATATATATATATATATATATATATATATATATATATATATGAAGGCCGAAATTAGAAAATATTATTGTTGAAGAAACATGAATGTAACTATTTTTGTACGTTTACGATTTAATTATGTTACATCGCAACATTATTATTTTAATTTAAATACTAATATTACTATATTATTTTATCTGTAAAAATTATATTCTAAATTATTTTCTTTTTTATTTGAATGCAAATTTTCAGTGATA
The DNA here is from genome assembly GCA_015478945.1 of Trachelipus rathkii. Taxonomy (NCBI): domain Eukaryota; kingdom Metazoa; phylum Arthropoda; class Malacostraca; order Isopoda; family Trachelipodidae; genus Trachelipus; species Trachelipus rathkii. Next base: position 18,746 of record JABUQX010062583.1, on the reverse strand, counting down.
CAATCTTTATCACAGGGTATAGTCGTGTTCATGTTATGCAAAAAGTGAACCAAATAGGCCCTGCTATAATGGTGGCAAAGTAATGTTGCCTGATCAAACGTCTGAAATTACATCCTTTATAAAATCATGCTATTATATTGGAATGATATTTGGAGATCAGGAAAAACTTTTCGTTCATCACATATGTTGCAAATTTAAGACGTAGGAGAAAAGGTCAGATGAAGTGCTTATCATTTGGCGTTTAAATGGTGTGAAGAGAAGGGAAAGATCATTTGACGAACTTTTACATCTGCATTACTAAATCTACAAGTTAAACTATAGTTGATTATTTTAAAAAAGTATTTATGAGAGGTTGTCTTGTCTCTTCTTCTTTATTCTTTATGTTCTTTATTTCTAAGAACATTATTTAGTAACTAAAACACTGTTTAGCCTCAAGATACCCCGTTTCTAATTGACATCTTGTATTGGTGAGTAATAATTTCACTAACGACTGTGGCTGCTTTCATATATACATATACTGTATATAAATTGCGAGACCAAAATTTAGGAAAAAGTCTATTTGACGCTTGAATCATATTTGTGGTTTATGCAAACTCACTAAACTAATAATACAATAAACGTCTGATATACACCAAAAAAAAAAAAACAATACTAACGAAACATCAATTTCATAGGCGAGACAACAGTAGTCAGCAGAGTTTAAAAATGTGGCGCAGCAAGATTGGGGTTAGTGACGTCACCAACTTGCACTCGAAATCGACTATGGCCTATCACAATGATTAAGAGCGCTTTGTGAATTGATATTTATTAAAATATGTTTAAAAATCTTACTTCTGACAGAAAATAGGCATTTTGATTTGGATTCAACAAAAACCTGTAAGATACAAGTTGAAAATTTCAATGTATAAGATTTATAAATCAATCTCGTACTTTAAAGCGAACACAAATATTAGGCTGCAAATAGGAAAAGAACAAGTTTGCGACTAGTAACAGTAGCGTCTTTTCCTTGACCACAGATTTGAAGCTTATTCTCTGCAAGACGTAGGATATATATATATATATATATATATATATATATATATATATATATATATATATATATATATTATATATATATATATATATATATGGGCGTAGACGAAATAAAAATTATGAACCTTAAATGTTTGTCAGACGACGTTTTTAAGGGTTTATTTAGTAGTAGAAAAACTGAAAAAATACATCAGTCGATAGATAATGAAGTAGT
>JABUQX010062583.1:0-12500 GCA_015478945.1 Trachelipus rathkii | reverse complement strand
CGTTTTTCTTTTTCAATGGTATAATCAGAATTGAATACAAAACTTATTTATTTATTATTATTATTATTATTATTATTATTATTATTATTATTATTATTATTATTATCATTATTATTATTATTATTATTATTATTGTTGTTGTTGTTGAATTTTAAATGTTTTTAACAAAAAATTAGGCAACTATGATGTAAATTATTAGTCAAAAAGCCAAAATAAACAAAAAAAAAACAAAGCAAAAATAGAACAAAACAAAACTAAATCTATCTTTCTCAAAGACAAGACAATATTACACGTTTCTTCTCTCTCTCTCTCTACTCAATTCTTAATGTTAGGAGCACTTCCTCGTGGCTTAAATCCATATAAGAAGAATATCTTGGAAATAAGAATATCTTTTTTCAAATAGTAAATATTGCTATATTATATATTATGTTTGAGTATTATTTGCTTTGTTTAATATTTGTTTCATGTGAATTTAGTATTATTGATGTTTATGGAAATGATAAAAAAAATTATGTGAATCAAACTTTTTTCAAGGCCAAAAAGGACAACATGTCCAAAACCGGGAAAGAAGGAATTGGCAAATTTTCGGAAGTGGATCACATGGTACTAGATATTATAGGGAAGGAGTCTCCCATGATTTGTGGCCTCGGTGTACCAGAAAGTATGCCATTAGAACCTATTGCTTCTACAAGTGGGCTCTCCACCATTTCTGCTATAAAGAGGAGTAATGAAATAGTTGATCATGAAAACTTGGCTGATACTCCAATTGTGCATCAAAGTAGTGATGGTACGTTTTTCTTTTTCAATGGTATAATCAGAATTGAATACAAAACTTATTTATTTATTTTTTATTATTATTATTATTATTATTATTATTATTATTATTATTATTATTATTATTATTATTATTATTATTATTATTATTATTATTATTATTATTGTTGTTGTTGTTGTTGTTGAATTTTAAATGTTTTTAACAAAAAAATCAGGCAACTATGATGTAAATTATTAGTCAAAAAGCCAAAATAAACAAAAAATAATAAAGCAAAAATAGAACAAAACAAAACTAAATCTATCTTTCTCAAAGACAAGACAATATTACACGTTTCTTCTCTCTCTCTCTCTCTCTCTCTCTACTCAATTCTTAATGTTAGGAGCACTTCCTCGTGGCTTAAATCCATATAAGAAGAATATCTTGGAAATAAGAATATCTTTTTTCAAATAGTAAATATTGCTATATTATATATTATGTTTGAGTATTATTTGCTTTGTTTAATATTTGTTTCATGTGAATTTAGTATTATTGATGTTTATGGAAATGATAAAAAAATTTATGTGAATTAAACTTTTTTCAAGGCCAAAAAGGACAACATGTCCAAAACCGGGAAAGAAGGAATTGGCAAATTTTCGGAAGTGGATCACATGGTACTAGATATTATAGGGAAGGAGTCTCCCATGATTTGTGGCCTCGGTGTACCAGAAAGTATGCCATTAGAACCTGTTGCTTCTACAAGTGGGCTCACCAACATTTCTGCTATAAAGAGGAGTCATGAAATAGTTGAACATGAAAACTTGGCTGATACTCCAATTGTGCATCAAAGTAGTGATGGTACGTTTTTCTTTTTCAATGGTATAATCAGAATTGAATACAAAACTTATTTATTTATTATTTATTATTATTATTATTATTATTATTATTATTATTATTGTTGTTGTTGTTGTTGAATTTTAAATGTTTTTAACAAAAAAATCAGGCAACTATGATGTAAATTATTAGTCAAAAAGCCAAAATAAACAAAAAAAAAAAAAAAAAAAGCAAAAATAGAACAAAACAAAACTAAATCTATCTTTCTCAAAGACAAGACAATATTACACGTTTCTTCTCTCTCTCTCTCTCTCTACTCAATTCTTAATGTTAGGAGCACTTCCTCGTAGCTTAAATCCATATAAGAAGAATATCTTGGAAATAAGAATTTCTTTTTTCAAATAGTAAATATTGCTATATTATATATTATGTTTGAGTATTATTTGCTTTGTTTAATATTTGTTTCATGTGAATTTAGTATTATTGATGTTTATGGAAATGATAAAAAAATTTATGTGAATTAAACTTTTTTCAAGGCCAAAAAGGACAACATGTCCAAAACCGGGAAAGAAGGAATTGGCAAATTTTCTGAAGTGGATCACATGGTACTAGACATTATAGGGAAGGAGTCTCCCATAATTTGTGGCCTCGGTGTACCAGAAAGTATGCCATTAGAACCTGTTGCTTCTACAAGTGGGCTCACCAACATTTCTGCTATAAAGAGGAGTCATGAAATAGTTGAACATGAAAACTTGGTTGCTACTCCCATTGTGAATCAAAGTAGTGATGGTACGTTTTTCTTTTTCAATGGTATAATCAGAATTGAATACAAAACTTATTTATTTATTTTTTATTATTATTATTATTATTATTATTATTATTATTATTATTATTATTATTATTATTATTATTATTATTGTTGTTGTTGTTGTTGTTGTTTGTTGAATTTTAAATGTTTTTAACAAACAATGGCATATACTCGCTTATATTGTTAGTAAAAAAGAACAATAAACAAAAAATAATAAAAGCATAAAATAGAAACAAAAAAAAACAAAGCAAAAATAGAACAAAACAAAACTAAATCTATCTTTCTCAAAGACAAGACAATATTACACGTTTCTTCTCTCTCTCTCTACTCAATTCTTAATGTTAGGAGCACTTCCTCGTGGCTTAAATCCATATAAGAAGAATATCTTGGAAATAAGAATATCTTTTTTCAAATAGTAAATATTGCTATATTATATATTATGTTTGAGTATTATTTGCTTTGTTTAATATTTGTTTCATGTGAATTTAGTATTATTGATGTTTATGGAAATGATAAAAAAAATTATGTGAATTAAACTTTTTTCAAGGCCAAAAAGGACAACATGTCCAAAACCGGGAAAGAAGGAATTGGCAAATTTTCGGAAGTGGATCACATGGTACTAGATATTATAGGGAAGGAGTCTCCCATGATTTGTGGCCTCGGTGTACCAGAAAGTATGCCATTAGAACCTATTGCTTCTACAAGTGGGCTCTCCACCATTTCTGCTATAAAGAGGAGTCATGAAATAGTTGATCATGAAAACTTGGCTGCCACTCCCATTGTGCATCAAAGTAGTGATGTGGTACGTTTTTCTTTTTCAATGGTATAATCAGAATTGAATACAAAACTTATTTATTTATTATTATTATTATTATTATTATTATTATTATGATTATTATTATTATTGTTGTTGTTGTTGTTGTTGTTGAATTTTAAATGTTTTTAACAAAAAAAAATTTAGAGTTGGTGTGGCAGGGGAGGGTGATAGAATGATGGAGAACGGAAGAGAGTGGAGGGTGCCCTACCTATTATATGTTGATGATTTGCTTTTTCGTGGCAAATCATAAGAGAGTTTGAGATGATTGGCAAAGTGATTTGGTAAGGTGTGTAAAAAGAGGGGTTTGAAAGTAAACGTAGATATGAGTAAGGTTATGGTTGTGAGTGAGGACAGTCCTCGGTGTGAAGTTATGTTGGATGGTGAGCAAATGAAACAAGAGTAAGTTTAAATATTTAGGATATATGTTGCATGAAAAGGGAACGCATGATGTAGTGTATAGTAGGAAAGTTGTGAATGACAGGAAGGTGGCTGGTGCAATTGAAACATTGGTTGATGCAAAGGGACTAAGTCTTGAGTGTGCTAAGGTCTTACATGAGGGTATGTTGTTACCTTTGTTAATATATAGTAGTGAAACCATAGAATTATAGATCTAAAGTACAATATATATATATATATATATATATATATATATATATATATATATATATATATATATATATATATAATATATATATATATATATATATATATATATATATATATATATCATATATATATCATCCTTTTTTTCCCCCAGGATTGGTGGTAAGGTGCGTGCCACTGGTCCTCTTCTTGCAGGAGAAGTCGCCTTTTGGGGTGGTCCTGGCTCGTTTGCGAATAGGACATACCAATTTCACCCATGGTTTTCTCATGTCGCGGGATGGTGTACCGTCTTGCCCGTTTTGCCGCCTTTCCATTTTTCATGTGTTTGTGGGTTGCGATGCCCTTTCTGCTCTTCGACGCACGTTCTTCCCTGGTTTGCATTCTATTCCTCTCCATCATCGCCTAGCACGGATCCTCTCTGAATCCTCTCATTTCCAAAGTAACAGCGTTTTTGCCTTCCTGTTTAAACATCCTCTATAAGATTTAATTATCTCGGCGCGATTTTTATGTCGTTTTGCTAGGAATCCTAAATGTGTTTGTGGGTTGCGATGTCCTTTGTGCCCTTTGACGCACGTTATCTCAGCGCGATTTTTATGTCGTTTTGCTAGGGACTACCCCTGTTGTTGGTTTACTGACACGGTAAAGCCGCATGACCTGTGTGCTGTGGTGGTCCCTGTACATAAAAAAAAAAAAAATCCTAAATATTTAAACTTAGACACTTGTTCCAGCTGCTCACTATCTAACACAACATCACACCGAGGACGGTCCTCACTCACAAACTTAACCTTACTCTTATCTACGTTTACTTTCAAACCCCTTCTTTTACACATCCTGCCAAATCTCTCCACCAAACCTCTCAAACTGTCTTCAGATTCTGTTGGGTCCTTTCCCATGTTGGTGTTCCGGGGAACGAACGAGCCGACAGGAAAGCTAAACATGCTGCGAACAACGTAGTGCCACATGTACAGTACCTTCCTCCTGCCTTGCGAGTGGGACGCCTTCCTGCTAATGATTTTTATATCTCCATTCGTCGCGGTTTCCTTTTTTGCTGGCAGGCTTGTTGGTCGGAGTATAATCGTGGCACCAAGCTCCGTACGGTCAAGCCCCTCATTGGCCACTGGTCCTCTTCTTGCAGGAGAAGTCGCCTTTTGGAGGTGGTCCTGGCCTCGTTTGCGAAATAGGACATACCAATTTCACCCATGGTTTTCTCATGTCGCGGGATGGTGTACCGTCTTGCCCGTTTTACCGCTCGAGTTGCCGCCTTTCCATTTTTAATGTGTTTGTGGGTTGCGATGCCCTTTCTACCCTTCGACGCACGTTATCTCTGCGCAATTTTATGTCGTTTTGCTAGGGACTACCCCTGTTGTTGGTTTACTGACACGGTATAGCCGCATGACCTGTGTGCTGTGGTGGTCCCTGTACATCAACTCAAAAAAAAAAAATCTAAATATTTAAACTTAGACACTTGTTCCAGCTGCTCACCATCTAACACAACTTCACACTGAGGACTGTCCTCACTCACAACCATAACTTTACTCTTATCTACGTTTAAATATTTAGGGTATGTGTTGGATGAGAAGGGAATGGATGATGCAGAGTGTAGTAGGAAAGTTGTGAATGGCAGGAAGGTGGCTGGTACAATTAAATCGTTGGTGAATGTAAAAGGAACTAAGTCTGGAGTGCGCTAGGGTCTTGTCTGAGGGTATGTTGTTACCTGTGTTATTGTATAGTAGTGAGACTATGGTCTGTAATAAGAAGTATAGATCTAAAGTTCAATGTATTCAGATGGACAATCTTAGGGGCGTGCTAGGTGTGAGAAGAGTTGATAAAATGAGGAATGAACTTATTGGAAAATTGTGTGGTGTGAAGAAAGGGGTAAACGAGAGAATAAATGAAAGTATGTTGGGATGGTTTGGTCATGTGGAAAGTATGAATGATAGTCGGTTGGTTAAGCGGATGTATAGTGCGAGTGTATTCATTTTAAATTTTCATTTTAAATGAATGAGTCACAGGAGATTTTACTCTCCATCATCGGGATTTGAACATTGAACACCGCGTCGCAGTGTTAACAATAACCGGATGCTCTAACCACTAGGCCATCCACGTCCCCCAAAAAAAGACGCTTTAAGTGACAGCTCGTCACAGTCTAAAATATTCATCTTATGGTTTCACAAGACCGAGAGGGACCCTTACTGTGGTATCTCGTCAATGTGTGGTTCATCCCTTGATCAAGCCTACAACCATACCCCATGCACCTTCTTTTCGCCTCTGCCAAAGCAACCGACTATCATTCATCCTTTCCATATGACACAACCATTCCAATACACATTTATTCCCTCATTTAGGCCTTTTTTCACAACACAATTCTCTAAACGTTAATCCCACATTAATGTAATAACACAGAATCTAAAGGGCTTTTTATTTATATAATTGTTATATTTTCAGATTACAAAAAAATAAGAAAATGAAAAAGAATTAGAAAAGGGAAGAAGATCAAGATTCTGAAAAAAATTTGCTTATGAAAGAATATTTCCGGTACAAAACTTACAAATGCAAGTTAGAAATATTTCAGCTGGAAAGAAATATGGGAATGAAGCGGTCGGAATTCACCAAAGATCTTCCGGAACCGGCAACTACAACTGCAAGAATTTGAAGTGAATGAAAGCGATTGTGAAAATGAGGATAAATGTTAATTATTTTTATTTTTCTAGTTAAATTTTTTAACCCATTCATGTAAGAGTATATAAAAGTTTAATTTTTTTTTTCATAAAAGCTAAATATTTTTAATTTTGATCACAGCTTTTATATCAAAGTGTTTATATATATATATATATATAAATATATTATATATATATATATATATATATATATATATATATATATATATATATATATATATATCATTATTAACTTGTATATATAATTTTCAAAATTAAATTTTTTTCAAAATTGAATTTTTATTTGCATATATGAATTTACATTACTTTTATACCTTTTTTTATATAACATATCATCGTAAATTCAATATACAATAGAGTTCTTCTTTCTTATCCTTAATTTTTACAGGAAGTTTATTTCAAAGGCTACCACTGGGAATGTCTCATAAATGTATATCACTTATGGGTAAACACCAAAAATGATAGTCTTAAGAACTAATTCTGAGGTTGTAAGTGGAATAGGGACTAGACCTCAGCACTTCAAACTTGATTTCACAAGAAGATAAACCCCCCAGATGAGAATTATGCTTCGACTAAAAATAAAAATTTATACTCGCAAAAAAAAAAAACTCTTAGACAGAATGTACTATTTCCAAGGAATACAGGACAATCATACCGATAAGATTGCAGAACAAAAATTTGTCCACAAGACTGCTAATTTCAATTATCTGAGAGGCTCCCTTCAACTAACGTTGTTGAAAGTATTCAATTAGTTGTTGAACTCTAGCTACAACAACAATTGGAGGTTGATCATTGTCAACTACTACATTTTCTTCAACAAGATTTTCATCATCATGAAAATTTTCATTATCGATATTGATTTCTTCATTATTTTTTGGATATATTGCACAATGTGGCACAACATTTAAACACATTAGCTGCAAACACTGGGTCTAACCTCACATGATTCAAACATGAAAATTTTTCCTTTAAAATACCAAATTTTGCGGATGATATTTATTTATTTTTCTTCTTCTCATCTTATGTATTATTGAAATTTTTGTATGTTTGATTGCCCCTATTCTTGTTTCGTTCTTTGCAGCAATATATATATATATATATATATATATATATATATATATATATATTATATATATATATATATATATATATATATATTATATATATATATATAGTCTTATGTAGATGTAGTCTTTTCTGACCGATACCTAATAAAACTTAATCGTTATTGACTTAACTGAATTAATGAATTTATAGTGGATTTATTAGATAAGTCATTCATTTTTATTTGGATTTTCTTTTTAGGCAACCGGGCCTAGGATTCTTGGGTTGAAAACCGGGTTTAATTCCAGAGTTTTGGATAAGTCAAATTCTGAACTTTAAAATTAATATCCAGGTGAGGTAATCGGTTCGGATGTTTAAGCCATTCCTACAATTATTAATCAATTGATATCTGCGGGGGTAATTAGTAATATCACTCATAGCAACACTACAGCAGAAGCTTATAGAGAGGTTTCCACTGGTTGTATAAAGGGCTGGAACCAATTTCATTTAGTTGTTGCTAATTTAATCCACTTGTTAAAATTGCATCTTCATGCAATATGTAGTAATACATGGTAATGTATATAGCCTATCCAATTTGTGGAAATCTCATTAATTAATCAATGAATTTAGTAAATTTCTGAAAATTAATTAGGAATTTAACATTGGACAGAAAAGGCTTGGAGAGAGTTTGTGAAAGCATGTGAGTTGATAAGGGCAAAAGTCTTAGGGCCGTATTTATAAACGGCCCTTGAAAAACGACTTCACTTAGCCTAAGGGTACCCTTAGATAAGTATTCCTCCATCACCTAAGTTTCTTAAAAAAAAATCCATATTTATGAACCTTATACTCTCCTTTACTCAAGGATTACCTATCGATGAGCGTTTTCAAGGAAAATCGTCATCATATTTCATGACGTCAGAGACCAATAACCAATGAGCACAAAGTAAATGAAACTAGAACAAAATAGAATATATATATATATATATATATATATATATATAGTATATATATATAATATATATATATATATATATAAATATATATATATATATATATAAATTAATTTTATGTATGTAAATTTATAGAAATATTTTTAAAAAAAAGAAATAATGAAATAATCTAAACGCGTTTAAAAATACTATTAGTATTGAAGATATGTTGCTTCACATTTATTAGTTCCAGTTGCTTTGATCGGCATAGCCGTAGGCTGAAAGGTAGCCTAGCTACAAAATTATTAGATGATAAAAAAATCATCTGCTGCTTACATAAAGTTAGGGCCGGGTCGCAAGTTGCACGTTGCCTATTTCTCTAGTGTGAGAGCCTATTTAGGTGGTTTCTGGGTATTTTCTTACACGAAAGTACATATTTGACAAAATTATTTACATAAATGCCAACAAATGAAATAATTAAAATAATAATAGCGAGAAATTGTACAATAAAAAAACAAGATGGCTGCCGCTCGGATAACAAAATCTTAACAGAGTTCAAGGTTGGTTCAGAGCTACCTTGACTAAGGAAAAAATTTCGCCACGTATTTTGCGACGTCAAGGGTTCCTTACATAAAACATTTCTCAGGAATAGTTCATAAATTCGAATTTACGTTAAGGAGGATTCTGAAGGTACACTTGACGAAAGGAAGAGAAAAGGCCCGTTTATAAATACGGCCCTTAGTCTCTACACCTTACGGAATCGTTGCTCGTTTTCTTCAATTCGTATCCAATTATATAATCTATTTATATATACCGTACTTGTAGTCCTATTTGTATAAAGTATAACCTTAATCCAATTAATTACCCTTGAGCCCTCGACAACCAACTGGCGCATGGACTGACACATAAATATATATGGTAGCATGTGTAGTTCTGTTCCCCAAGTTGTATATTAATACCTTAATGCAGTGGTTTTCAAACTGTGTGTCGCGAGTTATATTTGCGGGTACCGAGCTCTAACGAAATGTCTTCTCAGTTCAATGAAATTATTGCTCAGAAAAAAGAATTAAAAATTTTTCAAATCTAGTGGTATTTTTTTCCTTCTTAGCCTTAGATTCTTAGCTATATGTTTGAATATACTCGTTTCTTCGGACATGGTACGTCTGGCAATCGTATAACTTACATTTTACAGTTTTAAGACTCATAATTATAATCTCTTGGTATAATCTGGCAACAGTCAGTCTGTGAATGACACTCTCTTTAATATGGTGTGTGCCAGATGAATTACAATTATATTTATTTAGATGGATAATAAATACTAGTCACTTGTAACTAGTGAAACAAAAATTGTTCAAGAACTATCTCTAAGACTTTTAACATTAAAAGTTTTAAATATTGGTATGATCTTTATAATAGAGAGAGAGAGTGGGAGGGACAAGTTGTGAATTGAGAAACCGGAAATATCGTAAATATGATGAAGTTTATTTGAATTTTGGCTTTATAGCCATTGATGTAATGATGTTAGGGGCGAACAGAGACCGCAGTGCGCTATTTCCTCAAAGTTTTGCACCCTATGCCATGAATCCAAGTAAAGCTCAAAAAATTAATGCACATAAAACCAAACATCGCTGATATGATTGGTTAAAACCTCAAGGTCGTTTTTTGAAGGAAGCGAAAGAATTAAACAATACCAAAAAAGTACTTTTCTCGGAGTATCAACTTCAAGTAATGCTTTGCTGGCTTCTATACAGATATATATAATATATATATATATATATATATATATATATATATTATATAATATATATAAATATATATAGTAATATATATATATATATATATATATATACTATATATATATATAGATATCATTCATTCTATTTATATGAATTAGTATTCAATGACAGATAATATCGTGAGAAATATCTAAATATAGATTTCCTTTGTTCCGCTTAAGAAACCTAAATTGGTTCACTGACCTATATAAATGTCTAGACCAGCGGTCTCCAAACTTTTTTTGATCGCGTACCCCTAAGACTAAAATAATTCTAAGTTACCCCCTATAGATCTGTAAAAGCATGGGTATTTGGTTGTCGCGGGGTTCCTCCGCCCCCCCCTACGGGGTATGGGAAAACGTCCCCCCTTTGTCCCCCGTTGGTTCGGACCCCCTATATTTTTTATTTATTTTAATTTTGTTTTACATTCTGTAAAAACTTTAAGGCTGATTCCAAATAATGAATGCGGTTTTCTGAAGTTATCTACTTTCGAGATATTTCATTTTTAAACATTTTCTTATTATATTCTGTGATTTTAAAAAATATTTAAAATATTTATAACTTCTAATTGTCATGTCCGTCACCACATATATTCATTATTAGCAATGCATTTACTAGCAATATGTAAAAAAAACAAAAAAAAAAACTACGAGTCGTAAAAACATAAAAAGGGCCTAAATATATATCATAATAATATATATATATATATATATATATAAATATATATAATATATATAATAATATATTATAATAATATATATATATATATATTAGTATATAAGACAGTTGTGTGTGCTCACACCAGACTGCAGCCGGATGCCCTCACCATGATCGCGCCGGAGCTCGTCCAGGTCAAACTGAGAAAATAAAATATAAACAATAAATAAATAAATAATAATAATAATAATAATACATTAATTAACAATAATAATACATAATAATAACAAATTACATAATAATAATAATACATAATATAAAAATAAAGCGTAAGATCGTTTATTTTATTTTTAAGGTCAAAATTACTTCACGATAAGGCCCTAACCAGGTCTTTCCCAACGCTGGGCAGACGTAGCAGAGCACCTCTAAGAGCACAACCATTAGAGTCCAACTGACACGAAAACTCGGCTGTCTACGCGAGATCACACAATTCAAACCTAATACTATGCCAAATTCAAACCTAACGATAACCTAACAAGAAAAACAATGCTTCTACGAAATGAGCCCCATAACTACTCTATATAATATATATATATATATATATATATATATATTAATAATTATATAAAATATATATATAAATATATATATATATATATAATAATATATATACGTATATATATATATATAGAAACTGGAAAGTTTAGCCTTCTTTGGAACGCAACAGGAAAAAACGAAGATCCGAAATAATAAATTGTTAAACAACTCCGTATCCACTGTAAAGACGTTGTCTAATTATTTATATACTCCATCTGTCATAATTTGACCAGTATGTAATACATTATCAATATATCAACTTTATATACAGGGGCCCGAATAAACCTTATATAACTGGAGTAACTTAGCAGAAGAAAAAAATTCACGCCATTCCAACAGCAAATTCCAGAATCTTTGGAGCTATTTTAGCTACCAATGTTATATGAGGCCCAAGACCAATTACAATTTATTTTCAGCCAAGATGTCAATGTTGCTTACGGCAGAAACATTTAGACTGTCGAGCATGGAAATTTGAAGGTGTTTTAGAAAAAGCCATATGAAGAGTTTAGTTTAAGGAGTGAGTTTCAAAAGATTGCGGTAACCCCGCTGAGAAATCCCGACCAGATCTGCAAGAATTGAATCGGAAAGCTGTATACGAGAGGCAAACTCTAGATTCAAACGAGGAGCCATATTGAAATAGTTGAGGAATAGAGAGTTGAGCAATTCGATATAAAGTAAAGACATTAGCAATTCCAGATAAGAATGAGATAGTTGATAAAATTGAATAAAGTTTAGATAAGAACAGAAACCCTTAGAACACCACAATTAAATAAGAAGAAAAGAGTTGCTCCATCAACAAACTGAAAATGGAACGATCCTAAAGAAAACCTAGACAAGATTAAGCAAAGCGAAAGAGAAGATCCAAAGGAAGGCTACAGCATACGACGCGTCCATAATCTGTCAAAAGCATTAAATATGTCAAGTGTACCACAAGACTCCACGTAGTCCCTAAGAGCAGAAGACTATAATAAGTATTTCATTTTTAATAACACTTAGTATCCTCTCTT
>JABUQX010062582.1:25000-28863 GCA_015478945.1 Trachelipus rathkii | reverse complement strand
TATATATATATAATATATATATATATAATATATATATATATAATATATATATATAATATATATATATATATATATATATATATATATATATATATATATATATATATATATATATATATATTTTTTTATATAATATAAAAAAAGTGATATATGTGTAATATGATATATATATATATATAGTACTATCAACATATCGTATATATAGTCTGGGATTGAAAGATTTATTTTTGCTTAATACTAAGTTTTCAATATGCTACATGTAGAAGTCGGCGAACGTTGGTCCAAGAGGAACCCATTGGAAATCACCATCCACCTGAATATGTTTTTTCCATCGAATTTCAAAAAGAAAGTCATAGTTAGGGATTTGTGTTAAAAATTTTTTAAAACAGATTTACAATATTTGGAGTGTCTGTAATGAAGGGATATACATTTCAGTTCTGTCTAAGTTTTTAGAATATTTCTTAAGGAATAATGGCTAATTTATTAATATCTTTCAGCTTCTAAAGGTATGTGAGCTAATATTTGGAACAATTTTCAAGATCTAATGTAGTAACAATCTTAAATTCTTGTAACCAGTATTACTTGAGGTCAATTGTACGGACAGAGGATAGATCATTTAAATATGTGCAAATGTCGTAAGTTACAGTCTTGCATTACTATGATAGGTCTTAAGGGGGGATTCTCTGAATTTTTGTGAATTTTCGGAAGACCATATAAATGACCGTTGTTGTAAGAACCGATTCTTCGAATTTTTAATTTAATATTATTGTCCGTAATTTGGCGAGATAAAGCATTTATTGATTTTTTCAGATCATCGCTTTTACTATTTAGACATTGTTTAAATTTTGATTTATCTGAAATTATATTTTTAAGTTTTTGCATATAATCTTCCTTATTAAGAATAACAACTCCTCCTCCCTTATCAGGCCTTTTAATCACTATTTCAGTATTGTTCTTAAGAGATAAAATGGCTTCTTTGTCGGCACTGGAAAGTTGATTATGTTTATCTTTGGTGATGTGAGAACCAAAATATTTTAATTTAGTTTTAAATATCTCGTTGTCGATTATAGTTATATCTCCTTTTCTCTCATGAAGTAATATATCGTTGTTTAAAGTTTCAATTTCTATTTGCTTCTGTAGTAAATTTTCATTTTTCGGTAAACTATAATTTAGGCCTTTTTCCAGTAGATCATTTTCAGCTATAGATAAATTATAATTTGAGAGATTAATTATTTTAGAGTTATGCTTAGGATAAATTACCTCACCCCCATAAAGGTTTCTTAGCTTATTGTGATGTGTTGAATAAGTATCACTAGAGAATTGATCTAATATCCTTTGTAAGAAAAATATGCAGGCATAAAATTGTATATTGTTGACAGTTATTATTATTATTATTATTATTATTATTATTATTATTATTATTATTATTATTATTATTATTATTATTATTATTATTATTATTATTATTATTATTATTATTATTATTATTATTATTTATTATTAATTATTATTATTACTATCAGTTTTATTATTATTAAAATATTATATTATTAAATATTATAATTTTCATTATTATATTTTACAATTACTAAACTTGTTCTTGTTAGTTAATACTATTATTAATATTATTATTATTATATTATTTATTATTATCATTATATTATATTATTATTATTATTATTATTATTATTATATTATCATTATTATATTATTATTATTATTATGTATTATTATTATTATTATTATATTATTTTATTATTATTATTATTATTGTTATTGTTATTGTTATTATTATTGTTATTGTTATTGTTAGTTATTGTTATTGTTATTGTTATTTTTATTATTATTAATTATTATTATATTATATTTAGTTATTATTATTATTATTATTATTATTATTATTATTATTATTATTATTATTATTATTATTATTATTATTATTATTATTATTATTATTATTATTATTATTATTATTCAAAATAGACAATTTATAGAAGTTATCCAATTAATTTAAAATATGTAAAGTAAATAAAGTTATAAGAAAAACTTTTAACAATTTTACTACACACAACGGTTTATTTAAAACATTATAAAATTATTTGGTTTTAAAAATTCCAACTTTATTTATAATTAAGTAGGTAAGATATAAAACAATTAACGTAGCTTTTTTTAACAAAGGTGATTTTGGAGTGCTAATGCACTTATAAAAAAAAATATCTCTCTCTAACAACTCCCAGGAAGGGCTTTAGCCTGTCAGTTGGTCCAGCATCTTCGCCTTCTGCGCCCGAAACTACCAACCCTAAAAACACTCTAGGAAACCATTTCTCAGGCTCCCTGGTTTCCGATGCCAGTCCTCGAGTTAGACACTCTGTAGTGGTTCAATCCCGGAGAAGCAGTAATTCTTTACCTTCCCACTTATGTTCTTTATTGAACAACTAAATAATAAATTGCGATTATGCAATATTTAACACCTTACAATTATTAAGAACGAGGAAATAGACAGCTGGACACCTGGTGATGTCGCCTTTGAACTGACTCATTGCTTTTAAAAACTTTCTTATAACTCAATTTATGGTGAGGGATAGCTCAGTTCGTAAAGCATCGAGCAATTGTCCTCATTTCGCAACATGCGGCTGGTTCAATCACTGGAGAAGGCGAGTAATTCCTTAACCTTCCCACTATGTACTTATTTAGTATGTAAAAGTAATAAATTGCGATTATGCAATATTTAACACCTACATATTTTTTAGGAACGAGCGAGTGGACAGGCTGGGCACCTGATTAATGTCGCCTTGAAGGAAATCGATTGCTTTAAAATCTGTTCTTGAACTCAACTTTATTGGGTTGAGGATAGCTCAGTCGTAAAGCATCAAGCATATTGTCCTCAAATTTCGCAACATCTGGTGTTCAGTCACGGAGGAAGGCAGTAATTTCTATACCTCTTCCCACTTATGTGCTTGATTTAACATATATAATATATATATAATATATTATATATATATATTATAGTAATATATATATATATATATATAATAATATAATATATATATATATATATATATATATATATATAATATATAAATATATATATATATAATACTATATACTATATATCGAGTGTTTATAATTTAAATTATTGTGGTGAAAATGTTATCAAGATCGGAAGATGTGACGCATTAGGATTTCGAAGTTATGTAACAAAGAGTTTATGGAAGGTGTATAATTCCGAGGGATTGGAGGAGTAGCAGTAAATATATTTATATATATACTATATATATATATATATATATATATATATATATATATATATATATATATAGATATATATATATAATATATATATATATATATATATATATATATATATATATATATAAATATAATATAAATATACTATATATATTATATAAATATATATATATATATATATATATATATTAATATATATATATATATATATATATTATATATATATATATATATATAATATATATATAGTATATATATATATATATATATATATATATATATATACATATATATATACATATATATATAATAAATAGTATAATAATATTATAATATATATATATTAATAATAATATATTAATAAATTAAATTTATCTGACAAAAACTTCCGTATCAATCAATCACCATCGCGCCTCAGTTTCTTGACTTTTCAACAGATAATTTCATCTTATACCTGCAGATTATTCATACTTCAACTTCTCACTCTATCTATTACCTCCTCCTTACTGATTGCCTCATCCCCATAAATACCATTCCCTTCGCTGAACCATAAACCCACACACACTTCACTATCATCATACATACTGCCATGTTATGCAGATTTTCGAATGTTC
>JABUQX010062582.1:10000-15000 GCA_015478945.1 Trachelipus rathkii | reverse complement strand
TTTTATCAATGCATTGTTACAAAGTTTTAATTGTTGCTTCTATCAATATAATAATTACAACGATAAAATAAGAATCAAACCTCTCGAGTTAGTTTACATCACTGCATTGGGCAACTTTTCAATGTAACAGATTAACGTTTAAATAAAATATTTCAGGTTTGCTTTGGAAGCCTATGGATGTTTGTCTACAAACACTAACTACAAATTTTTTTACCTTTATGCAATTAATCCAAACTAAAGATATCACAAGATATCAAATTAAAGCTATCACAATTCATAACGTAATACAAAACAAGATCGATATCGTACGTGCCTAACTGTCTTGTATGTATAGATTTATTTATACTGTGTCACTTAAAATTAATCCAATTTCCTAATCTTTGAAATCGGTATTAAACTGTATTGGTAGTAAAGTTCTAACTAGGTTGGAGACTCTTTAGATGTATCCTTTTGTAACTGTTTGAGGTAGGGATGCACGATAGCAAAAAAAAAATTCGATGTATCGATAATCGATATTTTAAAAAAAAAAACATCGTAAATCGCTCTATAATCAAGCAGAAAAACTATCGATATATATATATATATATTGTAATAACCAAAATTTTCCTCTCTAATTTTACAGTCAATGGAAGATATAATATAAGAGACAATGGAATATCTAATATAAACTAAGTTTACAAATAATACAGTTTTTTTATACTTATATTTAAAGTTTTTGAAAGTTTATTTTTAGAAAAAAAAAGAATTCTATGTTTATGTTATACTGAGGTATAAGGAATACTCAATTGTGTGAATCTACTACAACCAACATTTTAGCAATTTGGCTCTTTATATCACTTTACAAGTAAGTCTAAATTTTTATAAGATTATTACAGATTAGTTAAAGAAATTTACGATTATGAATGAAATTATTAATTATGAATAAAATAATGTAACTAAATGGCCAATCCATTATAGACATAAAAGGAATTATGGGGTATTTCTTATATTCTTATTTTAGTTCCATCTTTTGAAGGAAGTAAATTTTACAAGACTGTACCTCCAAGCAGCACTCTGGAGTAATGGTAACATAATAATTATTAATACATGATAATAGATAAATAGATAAAATATGAAAGTAAATAATGACATTTTTTAATTAATTACAAATATCACTATACACTATACACTTCTCTTATACATACTTTTCTTTCAATTTTAGGAACGGGGCACAGATCCCCTTTATCATCGCGTGCAAAACAGAACGGGGCACAGATCCCCTTGAATTGGAATAAAAACAGAACGGGGCACAGATCCCCTTGAATTTATGCGAACAAGAAAGAATGTGGCACAAGATCCCCTTTTGATTATTGTGACAGAAAGAATTACAACAACTACGTACAAAAAAGCGAGCAAAGACTCCACAATTTTATTTGCGAAACTTTAACTAAAAACTTTATAAAATTGTAATTAAGATTATAACCTATTAATGACATTCGGAATCCGAACCCGATCCCCGTTTCTATGAAAGATACATTTAATCCACCTACGTTGATGACCAGCTGTAAGCTAATAAAAATTAAACTTAACAATAAATTACTTCACACATACAATGCATGACCAGCTGTAAGCTAATAAATAATAACTTAACAATAATTACTCACACATACATATTGAACCAGCTTCGTAAAAGTAGACTAGAATTGACACATAAATAATGTCTTAAGAAAATATAAAAATATATAAATCATCTTAAAAACATCCAAAAACATAAAAAGAGAAATTTTTAATTAAATAGTGTAAAATAATAATATATATTAATATATAAAAATTATAAGATATTAAGAGCTAATCTAAAACTAAAACCTGTACATAAGAAATAAATTAAGATTATAAAAAATAGTTTTTATTCGGCCTTTTATATGGTATTAAGTTTAAATAATTGATTTATAAAGAGAAAGAACTGGTATAAATAGGAGGTAATTTTTTTTATTTGTTTAACTGCACTGTTTGCCAATTGCTTGCTTCGCACCTTACATATTCTCACCCTTTTTATTTTCTTTGCATGATCTGTTGCTTTGAGAATGTTTATCGCATCATGTCCGTTTGTCAAGAACAATGGTAGAGCTTAATGGGTATTTCAGCATGTGAGCTGAACCTACTGACCCCTGGATGTGGAACTTTCACCTTGACACTTCCAAATATGCACACAACAGTAAGTTAATATCATTGTGTGTTGCATTAATGTCTGTCTTTAGAATAGATCTCACCAACTACAAGTATTTTCATCATTTCTAATCTCCCATTTAATTATTTATTCTATTATCTCCCATTATTCTGATAACCATTATTATCAACTTTATTATTATTCATTTTTATGTATGGATGTACCCAAGTTTTTCCATAACAAATACTATATATAATATATATAATATTATACTATATATATATATATATATATATATAGTACTATAAGTATTATAGTATATAGTATATATATATTAATATATATATATTACTAGTTCAGTAGTTCTTAACTACAAATAAATTGGCAAACTATGGCTCTGAAAAATAATGCAACATCTGCAGCGCTCGTGCTGAACCTCCTGGCGGAAAACATGTACCACAAGGACATGGAGGAGGAAGAGGACGTAGATATTAGTTAGTTTAATTACAAAAAATTACATAAATGTGTTTTTCTTCCTATATAAAAGGGCATTCGTATTCATCGCACTAAAGTTACTTGCAAATAAATTTTAGCAACAGCAACCGCCGGCGAAAGTCGCTAGGGCGCAACAGGCGCATAGGCGCTAGGCGCATTGACTTGACAAAAATATAGGCGCATATGCGCTAGGCGCACTAGGTCCAGCGGCATAGGCGCACTCAAAAAAAATTATAGGCGCGCCCCAGCTCTGATAGTATAAGATACATAGATAGATAGATAGATAGATAGTAATAGATAGATAGATAGATATGATAGATAGATAGATAGAAATGAGAAAGGAAACCGACAGAGATAAAAAAGAGAGAGCGAAAATCAAAATTCCATTTTAAAAAAAAAAAAAAGTTGAAAAAAGATTAAAAGTTTTTTTGTCTTTTTTTATTTTAAATTTATGTTATTTTTTCCATAAGGGTTTTACAACTCTTCCTAATTGATTAATATATATAATATATATATATATAATATATATATATAATATATATATTATATTATATATAGTATATATTATATAGTTATAATTATATATTATAATAATTATAATATATATATATATAATATATATATTTAATATATATATATATATATATATATATATATATACATGTGGGTGTGTACCAAACACAACATATATATATATAACTATATATATTATATTTATATATAATTATATATTATATATATAATATATATATATATATTATTAGGATATATATATATATTATCAGTATATATATATATATTATATGGTATAAAGATTCTTGTTTTCCGGGATGAAGAGGAATTCAGGCTCGGAGAAAAAGTTACCAGGGTAATGATTATTTGATAGGCCATATAATACCATTGAATATTTTATTTTGCGCTGGAATATATATAATATGATAAAATAATATATTATATATATTATAATATTATATATATAATATATATAGATAAAAATTTTATATATATATAATATATAAAATTATTATATTTTATATATAAATATATATTATACATAATATATATATATATAAATATAATATATATATAAGTATAATATATATATATATAATATACTATATATATATATATATAATAATATTATTAGTATATATATTATTATGATAAAAAGACAATCGATTCGCACAATACCGCACAGCACTTTGGCATCGCACCGTGTTCTGCCGTCGGTAATATATAGTTTATGATATAATTTATGATATGGCGGATTCTAGGTTATCAACTACGAAGCCATCCCAAGATAGGGTTTTTCCTACCGCTATCGCCAGTTCCAATTTGGAAGTTTAGAGATAACAGAATAATAAATAGTTTAATTAATAGTATTAACTATACTATATTTAATATGCCTACGAGTACTGAAGCCATGAGGGAATAGAAATAATAAACGTCCGAACTTAAGTGCCGCGGAAATAACCAAATCCTACTTCAATCCCTTTAACGTAGAGGAAATCAGTAAAAAAAATACTGAAATCACGCGTACACCGTTGCTCATGTTAACAGGAACCTTACAGATCAGAAGAAATAGTCCGAACATAAAACGTGGGCATGACCGGAGCCTGAGTTGGATTTGGATTGGATCTAGAAACACATAGTATGTCATTCACAGTTACGGTTACGAGACATCCTGATTTTGTAGATTTCAATACCACTAAGGTGATTGAGCAGCCGCAAGATGAACCAAAAGAAAAAGAGAAAAAATGGAAGGTGCCGCTGACTCTTAGAAGGATCTGAAGGATGAATACGAAAGATTATTTGTCTTCATGGAGCAATCAGATGTGGCAAAGACCCAGATGAGTGAAGCACGAACCAAAAATGGTGTTTACACGCCTCCAATAAAATTTGGAGAAAATCGATAGAATATTAGTGAATATATTGCGTGGTCTTACATATAGTAAAGAGGACATATGTACAATTTATACGGACCACTGAAGAGCAACGAACGGCTATTGTCAAAAAAAGGGGGGGGTTTAATAGCTACTCATTTACTTCTTTCTCTCTCATATTTTGATCCCCTACATCCATACCTAAACTTAGGCCTAACCTTATCATTCTATTAAACCTAACCTAACATATACAACATAACAACCTCTAGCGTGTTTAATTAATAACGACCACCTTAAATTTTTTATTAACCTCTCATTCTCTTTCTCTCTATCTGTCTGTCTGTCTTCCCTAAAAATCGTGCTCTTCTGTCTGTCTGTCTGTCTGTCTCTCTCTCTCTCTCTCTCTCTCTCTCTCTCTCTCTCTCTCTCTCTCTCTCTCTCTCTCCTCTCTCTCTCTCTTCTCTTCTCTCTCTCTC
>JABUQX010062582.1:0-5000 GCA_015478945.1 Trachelipus rathkii | reverse complement strand
GGGATGCCGGACTCTCCTTTTCTCATTTTTCTTCTCCAAGTCATTCACAGGAAAATTGGAGAGCGCCTCATGAAGTCAGTTCTCACTCTCGGGAACAATTTCGCAATATAAATCACACTGGGAATTCGCAAAATTTTCATTTTCGAGAGGGCGGAACCAGTCCAAAACTGTCTCTCTCCAGCACAATCTCTCCTCGTCCTGTGATATAAGTACTCCAGCAAACGACGCATTGGAAATGAACTATCTCAATGGTACACCGCCTCTTCTCCAGACTCAAAAATTTGGAAAATATTCTCATCATGGAAATGGTAGCTCGACTTCTCACGGTAGCATCGAGCCAAAAATGGATGTTATGGTAATCAGACCAGCCATCACTCACAGGGGTTTGTTCAATGGAAATAAACAGGTAGAGTCTCCTATTTTGTTTAACACATCTTCTTTAAACGTTCTTTCTGACACGAAATCTATTAACAAATATAAAATTAATTTAAATGTTAATACTAAAAATAGATTTCGTGTTGTTTTCCTAAAGAAAGGTAATTTATGTAAAAGGAAGCAACCCTCTCAATTGACTCCACTCCAGGCTCCTCATTATTATTAATTGCTTCCATTACAGAATTGATTAGCCAATATCAACAGCGCATAAGCACAAGCCCACAGCTCAATGGATTCTAAATAAGCTATCGCATCTAATTGGAGTTGAGAAAAAACTTGTACCTAAATAGATGATAGAATAAACTTTGCTTATGTAACTCATACAATGATAGGCTTTTAGACAATATTTCTCATACAGTGTTTTGATCGGGAATTATTTTAATGTTCATTGCAGAAGCCTCCTCTCACGGTACTTCTCCAAACACTATGAATGAAATCGAGTGTGTGCGAAAACATATCTCTCGGTTCGTTAGCCGGCAGACTATGAATGTCTCTTGCACCGCTAACAGCTCCTCATGTTTAGAAACGCTTACTGACTGATGAGTGTTTCCATCAGAGTAGCTCAAATTTTACGACTTCTTTATGTTAAAAATAAATTTTAATTCACAATTTTTAAGACTTATACATCATATAAACGCCTTTAATTAAACTGCATATTTTTCTGTAACACTGATTTTCTTTTAATGTTAATTGAACTTATCGTAAATGAGAATACACTCGCTACAAGGAGCATTTCAACAGCAAGGTTATTTTTCTCATATTAATTTGACAGGTCCAATGAAAGGGTTTCTCTTGCATCATCAATGATTTTAAATTTAATTATCACTCTCATGCATGCCTTAACAATCAATATGATATAAATTTAAAGAGTACTTTTAATACGCAATATTGTTTTCAAGGTGCAGCGGACACCGTTAATGATAAAGATTATAGCGCTAATACTTCTTTTTTAGATTTAGATTTTAATGACTCCGCCGAGTCAGGTTTTGATGAAGCACTTTTTACGCCCGAAGACTATGGAAAAGTATTGCATGACACAAAGTTTCAATCTACCTCTGGGAACCCAAAAGTCCACTTCTATTTGAAGCAGTCACAGTTCCAGAGAGGGGCACAATTTAAGCATTAAAAAAATTAAGAGCAGTAGAAATGACACAGCAGAGTAGTTAATCATTGCAAAGAACATTTCCAAATTTCCAAATTGAAAAGTGAATAGGATCTTTCTCTACCAAAGCTCCTTTATGCTCCCCATTCTTCTATTAAAAACTTTACAGCATTAAATGATGACTCTGAAACAGATTCGCGAAGCACAGATATTGACGAGGTAGGCCGCAGTGTGGCAAAAGTCAACTCCAAGGGCGAGGTGTATATGCAGCAGTTGCAAATTGATATTCAGAGCTCAAGCGCAGATGAAATTGGAGATGGTAACGATGGTGAAGTTGTCAATGGTGAAGTTGGATTTGAGGTTAAGTCGCATATAACTTTAAATATGGAGTTTGCAGATGATGATTATTTGGAAGGTAGGAGTATAAATTGTTTTTCTTTATATAATATGCCACGCGATGTAGCTGTTTTAAGAGATAAAGTGCCTATTGAGCCAGGTATGTTATTTGAAAGCACAAAAGTAGTAGTGACTGTTCTGCAAACACATTTGGGAAGCAGATGGCTCTCGCGCCTATAGAGCACTTGCCCAGTAATAGAATGAGCTTCGCGTATGATACACAGGTGAGATCAGACACAGAGGTGAAACGTAGCAAGGTGGTGAATTTGATATGCCAGTGATATTCCAGTGGGAAATGACTTGTGGCGAAATCATTGAGGCACTGTAGATACAAGGTAATTACGCAATGAATAATGAAAGGTTCTCTTTCAATATTTACAGACAGAAAGGAATAGTTAAGAAATATAACGAGATAAGTAGAAGGAACGCTTACGCACACACTAGAAACAGTAATATATTATACGCTAAAAATAATACTAAATTGTATGAAGAAAGTATTGATAATGATTCATATAAGTATAATTTAATAGGAAATATTTCTTCTACCTCTCCGCATGCTTCACTTGTTTCTCCCGCTTGTTTTAATAACTCTCCTTCTTTTGAATATTTAATTAGCACTTTAGGTCTATCTCCCAAATTAACTACTTTCTCTCAACATGATTTGCAATCTTTAAAAGCCTCCTATCTAAGTGATCAAAAGGTATCGCAGGGCACTAACCCTCATTCTCTTGTTAATATTTCTGAATCTTTTATCAATTTTAATGAAGCGATATTACCTACTTCTCAACATTTACCTGGTAATGCTCTTTCTCCGGTCAACACAAATGACCAAATGAAAACCTCTAATGTCAAGAACAACGTTGCACATTCAACTTTGCGGCAACGATTTTTTGAGGAGCTGACAAACGATCGGTTTCGAAACCCTACACATAGGGGACATCACACTCCCTCCTCCTTTCCTCGCAAACCTTTTGCAACTCCACACACTTGTTATCGCCGGAAAAATCCGCAACATTTGACCCAAGATGGGCATTTTCAATGTTTTTCTCCTTATAGACACTCTCCACAAAATTCTCGCTTCCGCGGTGGTAAAATTCCTTCTAAAGAAATTCAGACACAGGGGGCCCACAAATCTTTCTTTCATTTCGCTAATAGAGAAGATCTAGTAAACAACTGGAGAAAACCTTCTTTACTCCAGAAATCCAGGGACACCCCCACACCTTACGCTCATCCCCCAGTGGGACTCGCAATGTTCGCAGCTCGCCAGCTGACACACTTGTCAAAGATAGCTCTAATGCATGCGCTAAACCTATTTCTCTTGATAATATAAATTCAAATGGGGTTAAAAGCTTTTTGCATGACGAATATAATGTTAATACTCCAAAACTCTAAATTCTAGCTATATAATGTACGCTCGACAGGAATTTTTAATAAAAAATTTTAAAGCATTTTTCAAAGGGTAGAAAATTCTCTTATACCAAACAGAATGGTTAGCATACCTGGGGTCTGAAAATGGTATCGCAAATATACATACAAAGGTAATTAAAGTTAAGTCCTAAAAGTAGCAATGTTTTCTCAGGAGAATATTAATAAATGGCAAAAACTTATAGGGACTCTCCCTTCTCACGCTTAGGGCAAACACTGAGTTTCACAATTGATATAGTATGATTAGATATAGCAACGCGGACCCCCATAGCGGGAACTTAAATTTAGTAGGGTTAATTTGGAAAAAAAATGACATGGCAGAAGCTTAATGCCAGGCGCTCATTCGCCCAATAAGATGATAGTATCACAAACGCTTTTAAGTGGTATATAAACCATGTATACCACCGCCTCACCTTTTAGTTATTCTCCAGGAATTCAATTTTCCTTACCTCTGCCAAATGTTAAGGGGAAAACTCTTGCTACTCTTCAGCATGCTCGTTACTTTCCTCCAGTTCGCATTAAAGAACAATGTTTTATCACATTTAACGCAAAGTAAAGCTCAAGATTTAGCGTTTAATGTTCCATATAAACACTGAGTCTCCCCTTCCAGACATCAATTACAGCTTTAACTTCTTCTCCTCCTTTGAAATTTTCATTGGGATCTCAGCCTCTTTCGTTGCATAATAACGCGTTTCCTATAGGATAACCTCATTCTCAGGAAACCACTTTCACGCTCTCTATGGTGATCAACCACCCCACCAGTTTCTCTTAATGAATTCATATGTTATCAACTCTTCAACCCTATCTACACAAGTGGTTTCTACACTTTCATTCCACGAAACTGAATATTGCCTCTATTTCCACACGACACACTTGTCAACTCTTTCCAAATTCCCACTTCTCCGCTATTTCAATATTACGTAAACCGCACCACGTGCATTTCGCATATGATTCTTACTTTTCCATTTCCCTCGCTAGAACCAAAACTTCAAATCATTCTCTTCGCAAAATCAATACTATTCTCACGCATTCTACACCAGAAATAGCTGCCTCCTTTTGATCACTACAGGCTCTAGCAAGTCGATATAGAAATTTGGGAACGTTCATCAGAAACCTGCAACTGAAAACTTTCCATACACACCTCATTCTTCATATGTTGTGTAAACTCAACAACAACACTACAATATGATGCTGAACACCACTTAACACTATCGTTACGCCAAACACACTTTTAAAACACATTCATTGCATTATTTCTCAATACCTATTCACTCTCAACACAATATACATTAACCACACCATATACCATCCTTCTTTAAAGAGCTTATCACTGCTACAAACACAATCCAATCCAAAACTCCCACACACATCAACACGACCTCACATCACACAGATTCATTTATACCATCTATTTATCCTTCTCTTCCTTCCTCACACAGGAACATCTGTACCTCTGCACATCTAATTTAAAATTGTTAACATTTTCTTTTAAAGTGCCAAGGAACGGAAACATTAAATCACTGTAAATCTATGTATAAATAACAAAACATCTTAGAAAAGGACATTTCAAACATGTAAAAGATGAAAACTGTAAACACATTTTCATTAAAGAATATTAAAAAAGAAAAGTTTATAACAAATT
>JABUQX010062581.1:35000-44167 GCA_015478945.1 Trachelipus rathkii | reverse complement strand
ATGGTCGAGAGAGGGTTTTTAAAATAAGACAGTATCAGGGGAATTCCCTACGAGACAGGGTTAAAATTCTACTTATCTTTGAGATTTTAGACGGAGGAAAAAAAAAAGGCGGGATTTCTATAAACAAGAAAATACAGAAAATACAATTGGATGTCCTAGAGTCAGTGACGTATAAAATATAAAAAAATAGTAGATCTTAAGGGAAAGGTTAAAAATAACAGATCTTGTCAAATGGATAGGTTACCCTATGAAGTTTAACAGCTATTATTAAAATGCTATGTTTGAAATTAAAGAAACACGTGATCAGTTTACTTTGTTGAAATGGAGAGTGGAAGATCATTTTCTATTAACGCTGGCCCCATCGGCTTCAGGATCTACATCCGGAAAATAAAATATCAGACTATACCACAGAGTTATTTGAACCCTATAACTTTCGATAGAGAACGGTATGAAGCAGGATTAAGTGAAATAATTCTCGATGTCGGTATAGAGAATATACCTGTTACAAATTTGGCGTTTACGATATTTAGAAATGTTGATAATGTTAAAAATGTATTAAAAAAGTAACGCTAGTACGGCAACCCTCAAACGAGGCAAGAATGAATATTTCTACGAAAATTATGCAATAAACAACGGTCTCTATAAATCGATGACCGAGGTGTTCATAGACTTAAACAAAAAATTTGAAGCAAGTGAATTATGTAAAGATTTAGTGTTTCTTGTTAATAAACCCGTTAACGAAGATAACGTGTTAATCACATTAAAATCTCATAAGGACGTGAACCTGAAAGATATAAGTTTATTTATTTTCCGCCCTTCAGTTTGGTTTCGTAGTTGTTGTTACTCACATATATACAAAATATCGCGAAATAATAAACCACCTCTAAAGGCTCTAATGCATTATATACCAACGATGGAAGAGTATGTCACAAAAAATGACACCGTGACTTCATTACATTTTGTATGCATGCCTTCTAAGATGTTTCAAGAATCCTGGTTATGGCCTAGGTTTATACAGTATTATAGACCGATCCAGTACGTAGGGAATACTTAAACTCTTTGTTAAGAGTAGTTCATTTTCCTAAAGGAAAAAGAGTTATAAGTTTTCCTAATGTTCACTACTTACCATTGAGTAAGACCCAACTGAGTTCGATTCGTATTTATATAAGAGATGTAGAAGGTAAGCCATAACCCATTTCACGACGGAACAGCATTTGTGTAAAGTATACATTTAGAAAGGGTAGCTCGCGTTAAATAATACATAATTGAAAGAGAACGAGTCTTCAGGGGTTCAAGAATGCAGAGGGGTTATGGTTTAGGTGGATTTTTTGCTTCGTTGTTTACAGACGGGCCATCCCTTTGTTTAAATCAGGAGGTAAATATCTTGCTAAAAAAGCAGCTAGGACAGGTATAGATACTTTCCAGGATATTATGGGAGGTGTCGACCCTCGAACAGCTGTAAAACGTCGATTAGCCGATGCTTCTGATGAAATGTTAGATGATGTTAAACGAAAAATACGACGTAAGATGACTGGTCAAGGTGTAGGTCATCGTAAAAACCTATAAAAGGAATAGGAAAAGGACCATTAAAGAAAATCGATTGATGTGTTTGCCCTTTAATAATGATACTGAATGGCAACTATTTCACATAAACAGGGGCAACCTGTAACTATTTTGTATATAAGGAATGTTTAAACAGATCTCTCATCATTATACGTCCAGTGATTGTGCCAGCAAGATGCATTTCCTCCATCCCTCCAGTCCAGACTGTTGTAAGAGTGAATTGGATCTCTTCTCTGTGAACCCTACACAGATTAGTGTGAGTGAATCCAACTTTATAGATAATCCCGTTCACTAAATCACAAATTACAAGACGTGTACCTCTCGATTCAATTTCCTGCACTTTGAATCAATATCGTTGACCCGTTCGATGTGTTTTTATATCTAAAGACTAAGTTAGTAACGAAGATGTTCAATCTACAGGAAGCGATCGAATGAGGATCCACACGAAACAAATTTTTCCTGTATATGTGTTTTAATCAACTTGAGGTATTTTTAACATGAAAACATCTCTAGGCAGCATCAGGGCGGCAAGTTACCCGCTTATCGAAGTTATATTGAAACTTTATTAAATTATTCTCAAGATGCGAAGGAATCTCATCTACAATCTTGTGGATATTACAATTTAAAAGATGTGGAGAACCACAGAACCCATGCTAGTAAATCTAAAAATAACACCTTATGAATATTATGGACGGGTAAATGGTGATATATTCTCTCAGGAAAGACTTATTCTACCATCTGTGGATACACGTATCAGGTTAACTAGATCTACACCTGAATTTGCTCTTAATGTTAAAAGTGCTCTTTTAGCCACAACTACGGCTCCAAAGCCTATCTTTAAATTACTGGACGCATATCTTTATGTACGTAAAGTGAAATTATCTCCCATTAAACAAATGGAAATAGAGAAATCTCTTTGACTGGATTACAGAAAAATACCCCAATCAAGAGAATGAAACTAAATTTTTAACTTACCCAAGGGTATCGCAAGGCATTAACATCATACACTAGCATAGTCAATGGGAGCTTTACCTCAGAAAGGTTAATAATAGGCATTGTAGAACACGACGCTTATTCTGGGAAACTATGGAAAGTCACCCTTTAAATTTACCCATTTCGGCTCTTAGAGGGGTCAGTTTACATGTGAATGGTCAACCTTTACGTTCGTGATTATGAGATGATATATGAAGGATCACATTCCCAATGCTCACGGCCTTTTTACGATTTATTTGCCAACACTGTATATGCAGCGATAACGGTACGGGTGTTGATCTCAAGAATTATGCTTGAAAAAACAGTATTTAATGCGATATGATCTCACTGCTGATCGTTTCAGCGTTGTAAATTGCTTTATCATCTCAATATCTAAGAAAAGGAACTTTAGGATTGGAGCCTTAAATTTTGGACAAGTTGACATCCTCAATCTCTAGTTCTGGTGTATCTCGGAGCGATTCCTCAAATCATTCGCAATGTAAGAACACGAAATATAAGTCGATGAAATTATTAATGATGAATGAAGAAGAAAAATATTAAACGCCTTCGGAAACGAAAGAGATTTTTAGGGCGTGATTCGCATGTAATGAACTGCTGTTCTGTGAAATTGGCATACCGACTCTTGGTTCTTATTCTTCAACACTTCTCCCCGGGATGTTTCAAGCAATGGACTTGGATAGCACTGTATAAGAATAAAAATAATGTTGTTTATTTCCTTGACTCTCTGCATTTAGGATTTATGTTTTAGTAATCATTATGTAGTTCTTTTTAAAATTATAATAATGTTCAAGTACTTATAAGACCTTATGCTTCCTGTACCACCTTATCAGGTCTAATTATGTTGTTATACGTTTGTATTTATTTCATTATATGTTTTTTAAATATGTTTCTTTTAATAAAATTGTAAACTGTACTTTTGATGCTAAAAAATTTTTATGTTTAAACGATTACTGTAGTTTGCTCTTATTTTATTTGAAAGGCTTTGAAATAAAAACTTGTTTTCTTTCCCCGTTTTTTTTCAAAAGAACTTATTTATACCAAAGAAAAATATGACTGGAAATTCATAGATCAAGATCAATAGAATCACAGAATCAAGATAGATTCACAAACTGGCCAGGAGGGTAGATGGGAAGGATGTTTGGATTACTGATTTACTGAGTTTAGGTATGTAAAACGTTCGAATTTTAGTTAAAAATTTGACCTTAACAATAGATCAATAGATTCAATAGTATCAATAGATCAATTACGATCATGATGGACAGAGGGGTAGGTTGGTGGTCTTGATTTACTGATTTCTACTGATT
The DNA here is from genome assembly GCA_015478945.1 of Trachelipus rathkii. Lineage (NCBI taxonomy): Eukaryota > Metazoa > Arthropoda > Malacostraca > Isopoda > Trachelipodidae > Trachelipus > Trachelipus rathkii. The sequence goes on along the minus strand of JABUQX010062581.1, from coordinate 40,307 downwards.
TTAGGGTATGTTAAAAAGTTACAATTTTAGTAAAAAATTGACCTTAATCAATTAGATCAATAATCAATAGATCATAGATCCAATAGTCGGATGATTGGAGGATTGGGGAGGGCAGCTTGATTACTGATTTACTGATTTAGGGTATGTAACAACATAGCCAATTTAAAAAAAGTATGACCTAATCAATAGATCCAAGTAGAATCAGTAGATCAATAGACAATAACAACTAGATCAATAGATCAATAGATCAATAGATCAATAGATCATAAAAGGGTAGGAGGGTGGTGGATGATTGTACGATTTACTGATTTACTTATTTTTAGGTATGTAAAAACGTAAATTTTTACGTTATGAACATGAAAAGCTTAGATGGAAAAACTTAAAAACAAAAGATATTAAAATAAAATAAAAAAAAATAAATTTTTGGAAAAAAAAAAACAAAAATTAAGTGGAAAACAGAACCACGTTTGCATTCTCGTACCGGATCGTACATGCGGTACGCAAGGGGAGGGTGCGCGCACGCACCCCTCCTGCGTCGGATCGCGCCGGCGGGCGCGCCTGCGGGCGCGCACACGCGTCGACCCGGGGCCCACCTGCGGGCGCGCGCACGCGCCCGTTTCGCGGCGGATTCGCACATTGGCTGGGCGCGCTGCCGGGCGCGCCCCCCGATCGACCAGGAGTCTGATTGACGGAACCAGCCTCGCTCAAGGAAGTCTCAAACACTCATATTCGAACTCTATAAACATATATTTTAACACAAATATTTGTATTATTATACAAATATTTAAATTAACTCGAACCGCACACGGGCCCAGCACCGGTGCATCTGTCAACTTCTACTCCTCTGAGTTAGATTCCTTCTCCATTCTTTCCTTCTTTATCTTCCTTCAGCCTTCTTTCATTCCTCCTTTGTTTTTTTGCACTCTGTGCTCTGGTTTTCAGTTCGAGACCCCATAGTGGGGGTCCAGACACCCTACACGGACTTAATAACCATCATATTCGAACTCTTACGACTCGATACCCTTAATAAACACACCAAGTTGTTGTTATTACGAAAGGTTTATTACGCTCGGGCACCGCAGTGCTCCAGCACCGGTCCGGAGCCAACTCCCCCCCAACGATTCACATACCATGTAGTTCTAGAAATTCAACTCTGGAATTCCTCTCACCAAATTTCAGCCAATTACAAACACTTCGATTTTTAAAGGGGGGTGGGGGCCCCCCTTTGGGGACCCACGGGGACGTAACCTCGTCTATCGACAAGGTTACCTCCCCATCTAACACCCCTCCAAATTTAGCCCGATACGATAACCTAACTTATATAGAGTAGAGGATGGATGACTCAGAACGGATGCGAAGAAGAAAACCTCGGTGGAAATAATAACAAAAAATAATAATATAATAAATAATAAATAATAAAATATAATTAATAAATAGTAGTAATAATAATAGATAATAATAATAATGAATAATAATTAATAATAATAATAATAATAATACATAATGAATAATAATACATAATAATAATAAAAAACTTCAGAAACTGAGCCGGAGTCGGAGCCGGAGTCGGAGCCGGAGTCGGAGCCGGAGTCGGAGTTGGAGTCGGAGCCACAGTCGGCTCGAAATTGAGATCACTCTGTGATCTCAAATATTTTTCTTCGAAACTAATAATAATAATAATAAATAATAATAATAATACAAACCAAACATAGAACAAAACACAGACATAACACAGACAAATACAGACAAACATAGACAAACACAGAACAAAAAAAAAAATGACCCGCGGTTTTGTCTTTGTCGGATTTGATAGCCCTTCGGGCTATCAATCCTCCTTATAACCCTAATATATCTCTATTCATTTATATAGAAAAAAGTGGCCTCGCATAGTGTTCCCTAACTACTTACAATAACTGAATGAAGACAAAGTCCGAGCTAATTAACCGACGAGAGTCAATGCCGGAACCTATCGAATGCGAATTTGGGTGAATTCGACTGTCAGTTCATATCAGATGACGTATTAATAATTTCATTCAATATCAGTTTTCACGTGATCTCGCCCTGCGAGTCCGTTAAGATCACATAAGATAAACAAGTTTGCTTCTCTCCTTTAAGAACAGTAATTTTGTTTCCAGGAAGATCGAGAGATACTTTAAAGGCGGTGCGTGAGAACTCTCTCTCAGCAACAAACAATTCACACCTACATTTGTTTGCAGCCGTTTCGCAATAATTGGGCATTATTATTATTATTTATGATCATAATAAAAAATCTAACTAAAAATAAATTGATTTAATATATCTAAAGACAGAAATGCCTAAGTATTTTGTTACCATAATAAATAGAATTAAACCCATTTTTTGAGCAGTTTGATACCTAATTCCTCTTCAGACTAGACTAACGTAATATAATCAATGTAAATAAAATATATATATATATATATATATATATATATATATATATATATAAATATATATATATTTATATAAATATATATTATATATATATTATATATATATATATCTATTATAATATATATATAATAATCTATTATATATATATATATATATATATATATTATATATATATATATATAGATATATATATAATAATATATTATATATATATATATATATATTATAATAGATATATAATTATAATATATATATATATATATTATAATTTTTTTTTTCTTAATAATATATAATATATATTATATATATATATATTATAATAAATAATATATTTATATAAGTATATATAATATATATATAATATATAATATATATATATATATATATATATATATATATATATATAAGGACTTGTTATTGACGTTTTAAAAGAATTCGAAATAATAAGAGGCAGGTAATTAGCTTAGTTACGGATAATGCATCAAGCATGATCATACGATTGAAAAATTAAATAAGGACAATGAGAATGAGGAACAAAAAACTGAGAAATGTGATACTGATTTTATTGAATGTCAAAACGAAGAAGTAATAGTTGTTTTCAGAATGAACTTGATAAAACAATGAAAAGGCTATGTTTCGATGACGTTAACATTGTATACAAGAGGTGTGGAGTTCATACTTTACAGTTATCAGTGCTTGATGGTCTGCGCAATACTCATACAGCAAATTCTTATAAGCAAGGCGAAACAAATGCAAAAAGCAACACGACCCCAAAATTTAGATGGGAAAGTTCTTAAAGCGTCAAAAGCTGAAAAGTTGGCAGATTTCTTAGATAAGAGACACAGGATGAGGGAATTACGAGTACATATCTTATGCTCGAAAGGCTTCTGCAACTAAGAGACTATATTAGTATGATGGCTGCCGGTACTCATGAACTTTCTCTCTCCGATATTCAGTGGGAACACATCGAAACCTCAAAGAATTATTACAACACCTATACTTTGCAACAAAAAATATTCAATCAGAAGACTTGACTGCAGTAAAATTTTTATAGAGGAAGGATTTTAGCAAAGAACATAAAAAAATCCATGGAAAGAAGTGAAAGAATGTTAATTAAAAACAAAATATTTTTGTCGCCATTTTTGTTTGATCCACAGTTCGCAATCTTTCTCAGGACGGAAGATCTGATATTAAAAGCTAGGAATCCTCTTTGTGAATAAAATAAATAACATTATCGAACATAAATCTGGGTCGGAGTCAGATAGTTCAGCAATTTCAATATTTCTCCATTGTGGTATCTTGTCATATGAAGAAGTAAAATTTGACAAATATGGGACCAACTGAAGCATGCAGAAAAGCGATTGAAAAAAGACAATATACCAGTTAAAGACCTTCAACCTAAAATTCCTCTAGAAAAATAAAAGGTAGAATTCCATAAGGCTTTAGATGAAATAATGAAAATCGGCCGGAAATCAAAGTTAACAGTTAAAGAGGCAATCCCTATCTATACTAAAATTTTACAAGATGCTGCTTACGCAATCACAGCTTTGTCTCCTAGTCAAGTGAATGTTAAGAGCTTATTTTCTGCTTTAAAAATGATAAAATCGGATCTAAGGACATCGTTAAAGGAGGATTTTATTGAAGAAGTTTTATTTTTAAGAAACAATTGTTTTGAATAAATTTATATTACATATGCTCAGGCAGTTCAAAGAAATTATTTTAAAATTTAGGAAAAAGTTAATTATATTCAATCAGAAGACTTGACTGCAGTAAAATTTTTATAGAGGAAGGATTTTAGCAAAGAACATAAAAAAATCCATGGAAAGAAGTGAAAGAATGTTAATTAAAAACAAAATATTTTTGTCGCCCATTTTTGTTGATCCACAGTTCAGAATCTTTCTCAGGACGGAAGATCTGATATTAAAAGCTAGGAATCCTCTTTGTGAATAAAATAAATAACATTATCGAACATAAATCTGGGTCGGAGTCAGATAGTCAGCAATTTCAGATTTCTCATGTGGTATCTTTTCATATGAAGAAGTTAAAATTGAAAATATGGACCAAACTGAGAGCATGCAGAAAAGCGATTGAAAAAGACAATATACCAGTTAAAGACCTTCAACCTAAAATTCCTCTAGAAAAATAAAAGGTAGAATTCCATAAGGCTTTAGATGAAATAATGAAAATCGGCCGGAAATCAAAGTTAACAGTTAAAGAGGCAATCCCTATCTATACTAAAATTTTACAAGATGCTGCTTACGCAATCACAGCTTTGTCTCTAGTCAGTGAATGTTTAGAGCTTTTTTCGGCTTTGAAAAATGATAAAAATCGGATCTAAGGCCCATCGTTAAAGGAGATTTATTGAAGAAAGTGTTATTTTTTAAGAAACAATTGGTTTTGAATAAATTATATTTACATTATGCTTCAGGCCAGTTCAAGAATTATTTTAAAATTCAGGAAGAAAGATTAATTAGATATATATTATATATATATATATATATATATATATATATATATTATATAATATATTATATATATTATATATATATATTATATATATATATATTATATATATATATATATATACTATATATATATATAATAGACATAATATATATATATATATATATATATATATATATATATATATACTATATATTATAATATATAATATATATATATATAATATATATAATATATATATAGTAATATATATATATATTTATATATATATTATATAGTATATATAACGGTATATATTATATATATATTAATAATATATATATTATATATATATATATAATATATATATATATTATATATATATATATATAATATATATAATATATATATATATAATATAGGTATATATATATATATTATATATATATATAT
>JABUQX010062581.1:12500-22500 GCA_015478945.1 Trachelipus rathkii | reverse complement strand
AGCGTACTGTGTGTATATAACAGACCAAGAAGTAGTTACTTACAACAGCGAGAGTACCCTCTCCCACTGCGAGCGAGAGAAAATCAGAACCGTCCACCTGTCCTACCATGCCATCTCGATATACTCATTCTACACTAGCACACCCTTTAAACTCACCTGTATATTACCATCCATTTTTAATTATCAGTAGATGTCACCTCACCACTACCTAAGATACTTATACCATATAAAATGAGTCTACTCATAGTATACAAATAAATAGAACCATATCCCAGTAAAGTATAGATATGATATGGTAATATAACGGTTTAACACCTCGAGTGAGAGTTTCCCGGATAGTTATATACTACATCCTTAGTAAGTATAGTAAAGTCCATGTGATATATAAGAAAGGTAATATTATGAGACTCAAAGAATTATGTAATCCGTAAAATTTGTAGAGATATATAAAAAGAGAATCAAGATTAGAAATCAGTCAAAATATTAGTAGACACTACGAAAGTGAGTAATGCGGTACTACATAGTATTTAAAAATGTTACACACACACTGCATTAGTTAAAGTAATAAATAGTAAAATAGCAGGAAGTAAGTTTTTTAAATTAGAAAACATACGATATAAATATATTCAGAGCTTTGTTTATAAGAAAAAACTGTGTTTTTTTAAAAATTAAAAAAAAAAAATGTGAGAAAAACGAGTTTTTTCACCAACACTAGAAAATAAATTGTAATATAATACAGTATTAATATTAAAGTGTAGCATTAAAGAGTAGTAATAAGAGTGATCTAGAATACAGTAGGCACCTAAGATTTCTAAGATCACACTAAACTCCCTTCTAAAGAATATAAATCAAGGTAATGAGAATATGCTACTAATACCGGCTCAAATATAACTATATACCATAGAACAACGTCGAATAGTATAAGTCTCCATAGTAAGTATAGTATAACTATATATAAGTTAAATAGTAAGATATATAAAATATAGTGAGAGAAATATGAAGAATGAGAGTAAGGAATCACTGGATGATACTTAAGTGAGAGCGGCACGCGGTTCCCAGAATCGGTTCGCACAGTATCCCAGGGTGTAGAATAATTCATGATATGACTAAATATGAAGCACACGAGTCTGTATAGAAAGAATATATGAGGTTGCCTCTCGATCCAATTCAAGTATACGGAGTAAATAGATAAGTATATATGAGTAAGTACTATTACAGAACGTATCGATATGAATAGCTGAGAAATATTAATAAGTTATATATAATATAGTAATATATATATATATAAATATAAGTAGTAACATATTTAACTATAAATAAATTAATTAGTAAGATGTTATATTTAGGCCAAAGAGTGGCACTCCAAAATAGAGATAATAAGTTATTGAAGCTACAAGTAGGCATTGTAATGCCAAAATTAGTTGGATGCACTTTCTTTTAGTCTAGAGAAATCCGCACGCTTAGAACCTGAGGTCGAATATAGTATGTCCTAAACCACTGCCTAAATATGTTTACAGAGCGGTTTACGATCTAACTTCTCTCTCTCTCATCTCTCTCAATCGGGGATCATGTCGGAGTCACTCTCTACTTCTCTCCTCTATGCTCTCTCATCTACGCGTCATCGTGCTCTTCTCTCTCTCTTCTCTCGCTCTTCTCTCTGGCCTCTTCGGAGAACAGAGTTTCTCCATTGCCCGATAACGCAATGTCTCTTCTATTACTGTAAACGGTTCAAAACAATCCATCTAGCACCATGGATACCTGTGACCGCGTCCTGATTTAGTATTATGATAAAATTGATAGCAGGAACTACCTGCTACATACCTCTTAAACGAACGGCACCTGACTCTTTTCAGCGGTATGACCCTGGATAGCGCCTCCAGATCATAGCAAGATTCTACTGTCAGCTAATAAAGCAATATTATGCATAAAGAAACTAACCGGACAACGGCTCACCCTAAATATTATATAGTATATATCACCCGATAAAGCCTTGCCATGAATAGTATCTGATTTGGGGCATGGTTGGAGTATCAGCTGTGGAGTAAAATAGTTTTATAAAAATTATGAAGAGCTACAAGCATGTGAGGTCCAAGAGTTACATAGGAGGGTGATAAATGTATAGTGTAATTTATATCACTAGATAAGAGTAATATGTCAACTCCATTTTATAGACCAAAAATGAAAAAAAAGCGAGTGAGTTTAATAGTTTATTCATTTATAATTATAATAATACTAGTCACTGTGAGATATAGAATGTGTTTGGCTCCTTCGGCTTCTCACTGTATCCATTCTAGTATTGATAATAATAGAGTACCCTATCTACCAATCCATATCCCTATTAGTGATGAAACAGTCACGAGCAAACAATCACGGCGTCAAATAAGCCCTGATAATCCAGTTCCGAAGGCAGTGGGTATAACTGTGGCTAAAGATATGAATATTAACCCTAAGTTCATGAGAAGTCTCTTTAAGTATAACCGAACTAGAGATATTCTATTCACCCCAGCGCAAGCAGTTTGTTGCACCATAGCCGAACAATTCCTTTCCGTTACGGTGGGCGCTCTACCGTAAGTCATGTGCTGCAACAGTTCATTGTATATAACAACACAACGACTCCCCGGAGGGGTTAGTAGTATGGATGTGCACAGAGAGGTGTTAAAAAGCAAACCAACTGCAACATACTAGATAATTGAGCTTGTAAGGAAAGAAAATTACTTGTCAAAGTATATCTCTCAGAAGCGAACTTATGTTACCTAAGGATCCTCGAGATTTTTTAAAGGAGAATGATTTTTTTTATATATCAGTTGCTCACAATGACCTCTCATTGACAGCATTTGAGTCCTGAAGAATTATTCAGAGGAAGAAAGAGGTATATTAAAGTATGCAAATGTAAGGAATAATATACTTTCATTTTTAATTATTTATGGAGGAAAAAAAGAAATTTTACCCTGAGCTCGTAGCATTTGAGAGGTCTCACAGACAGTTACAAAAATCTACGTAAAAAAAAGAACCTTTAAATTACTGAGCAGAGAAGTATGGATAGAACAGCTCCGTCAAATCATTCCACAGCGCAAATATTAATACATCTGCGTTTGTTAATGAGCTATTGATCCATGAAATTCTCATTGTACAGGGCCCAAAGTTAGCGATGATAAAGACGTTAAGCAGAAAAATAGTCAGATAGAGCATGTAAATGAACCCACGTAGCCGTGCTTTGGCCAACTGCACCATAACTAGGCAAAATATTCTTCAAAACCCACATCAAAGAGGTAAGGTATCATCCCAGTCACCTGCCCAAAAATTATATGATCAAACGTAACAAGCTACACTTCCATGTGCGTGGAAAAATGAGAGAACCGACAAAACAATACATAACATCCAATTAGTGAGCGTTGACAAAGTACTGACTAACCCGAGCCGGAAACCCACGAAACTCCACATTATAGTCTAATGTCCTCAATAATAATTACTAGTAAATGAGAAATAAATATTACCAATAATTAGCGAAACAACTTTAAAATTCAGGCGGATGCTGAAAATTAATAATTTTATTGATCAATAAAAAGGTAATGATAGATAAATTTAATATAAAGCAGTGAGAGAAAATGCTAAGAAATAATGTTATATTAAATTACCTTATAAAAATCCATACATTGTCCGCCTGTATACTTTAAAATTTACAAACACTAATAGCTAAGTAAGCATCTTTAGTCGGATACTATTTCCAAAGTTTTCCGATACAGCGTAAGGTATTTGGAGGAAATAAATAGATTGTTTGTTGAATTGCAGTTTGTGTGCTTTTGGTGTCCAAACGTCCCGCACCCTGGAACTCTATGTAATACAAAATAAGGTCAATAAAGTTATTATTATTTGCACATTGAGAGAAAGGACCAGCAAATTTAAAAATAATTTTCATTATATATATAATATATATTAATAAAATAATAATAATATTAATAAATAATAAATAATAATAATAGTAATAATAATAAATAATAAAATATAATATAAATTAATATATATAATAAAATTTTACAATTATTTATTAATATCCAATTATAACATCATTGTTATTTCTGAATCAATAATACTCCATTCGATCTTAGTCAATCGTATTTTGTCCATCAAATAAACTATTCAGTGCTTAAATAATAATCATAATATATTATCATTTACTATAGTAAATTAATTTTATTTTAGTTAATTATATTTTAGTAAAAATTTATAAATTTATATATAATTTTAAATTTTTTATTTTTTATTATCTATTCTTTCTTGCGTTATTTTATGTATTTTGTGTGAGTATTAATTATTTGAGCTTTAAAAGTAAGATAAACCTAAAGAACAATGGTTAAATTTTGTTTTTTATATTAATTTACTCACCATCAAACGCCTTGTTTCTAGATATAATATAATTTAAATTCCAAAAAAGAACCGACCAAAAATAGTAAGATCGCATACAAAAGCGGTTGTTTACCGAAATACCTGTAGAAGCCGCCCAACCAAAACCCAACGCCGTTTATGCAAGAAATGTGAGCCTTACGCTCATCACAAGTATAGTAGGTATATATATAGGTATATAGTAAGTCATAATATATAATTATTCATTGATTAGTATGATATATAGGTTATATAGTGAGTATATAGGTATATAGGATATATAGTGAATATAAATAGTACTAAAGTATATATATTACTGGATAATATATTCAGTGTATACCGAATCATATAATGAATCCAACCTACGAAGGTGAATCCTTACAATTGTGTGATTTTGTGAATATGGAGTATAGCGTAATCACTCAAAGAATAGAAATTATCACCTTACTGTATTATACTATATAGATACTTATATTATAAATATTTATAAATATAATTATTAAATATATTATATTATAATATAAATATAATTAATATATTATATATATATAATAATATTATATAATATATATATAGAGGTAGATAGTATAGGATATCGTATATAATATAAATAAATAATGTTGATACGCACTTAATACCAAAAACAAAACAATAAAAATCTCACATTGCTAACAGCATCTTTCATCAAAATTGACAAGCTGAAAATTTAAAGCCATTTTTATCGGAAGCATCTTCGGTTCACAATATCAAGCGCGACCTACCCACGTAGATTAGAAAACATGTATCATTGCCATTTTTTTGATGAATATTATAATAAGGATGATTAATTAAAATAATCACACAAATATTGACACAATTCTCAATACTCTAGTCATAATAAAAAAAAAATTTGATATTTCACTATTAAAATAACAATAAATAAAGAATAATAATTTCAAGACTGGCTTTACTGCCTATTCGTTCATTAGGTGAATCGGAAGATTTTCCTGATTAGCAGTTTTTTCGATAGACTAATAGAATTTTATAAACGGGTAAAGGAGTGATGGAAGAAAGTAGCAATCTTCGAATATTGTGGCGAAATTAACGTGTAACTTGTTCAGATGAGAAAGAAATTCTGCATAAGTTTGTTTTCTTAAGATTTGACAAACGAAACGTTTTTTATTTTAAAACGTGCTTATTCGTTCGTGAGATATATTGCGGATAAATAAGAAACGCGTTATATCGTTTCCGAACCGAGGTCAGATCGCTACAACCTTAAAGATAATGATGTACTTCATGAGTATAGAGGTACTTATATTAATATAGATAATTATATATAGAGGTATCAGAGTATCGAGTGTAATGGCGGGTATAGGATATAGACATATTATGGAATAATATAGCGTACAGATTGTTGTAGATATCATACTATATACTACTAATATAGCATTAATAAGAGTATACCTATAATATGATACAGGGACTCCTAGTATTCGGCTCGCTCGGTCTTAAGCCCGAGTTCAACTTATAAAAACGAACGATTTCTTTCAAATTCATACGAAGTTACGATAAAAAACTTCTTTCTGTTATTTAGCGAAATTGTCCTATAATGAAAGAAAATATTGCATAATAAATGATAAAAAGACTATTTAATAAAATATAAACAAATTAAACTAAGAATACAAGTTTAAGCTATAGAATAATGCTTTAAATTTTATAAAACGTGACGCTCGCTAATCCGAAATATAGCAAAGTTTAAATTTTTTAGACAGTGTACACTATACACATTCGCGAATTTTAATTTTTTACGTTTTTATTGTTTTAAATTTAATATAAAACATCTATAATTATTTGTAAAAAAATTTATAAAATATAAACATAATTTTGTTCTTAATGCACTTTCAGATATCTAAAATTGAATATTTGAATTCAATACTTCAAATGATAAAAACTAATTATTGATAATAACTATAGTTATTAGCCATTTAGAATATTTAATTTCAGAGCTAATAAGAAAACTTTTTAATAGCTAAATAACTCATGTGAATATATATTGGTGTTTAATAAATATTATATATATATATATAAATATAATTATAATTATAATACAAATAATAATAATAACCATGATATAGTTTATATTGATAAATTATATATATATATAGTACTTATATATATATAATATTATATATATATATATATATATATATAGTATATATATATATATATTATATATATGAGTTCCTTGGACAAAAAAGGTATGAAAGTTGTTGACCAGACCACGTGAGTGCGCAAGACTTGCTATTGTTGAGTTTATATCACGCGATTGGAGGCTCAACTTATGAGATAGTAATCTCTCTTTGCGAGACGATCATCTTTATGGCGATCATCTTTATGGCCATCATCTTTATGGCCATCATCTTTATGACGATCATCTTTATGACGATCATCTTTATGACGATCATCTTTATGACGATCATCTTTATGGCGATCATCTTTATGACGATCATCTTTATGACGATCATCTTTATGACGATCATCTTTATGACGATCATCTTTATGACGATCATCTTTATGACGATCATCTTTAATGGCACATCATCTTTATTGACGATCATTCTTTATGACGATCACCTTTAGGACGATCACCTTTATGACGAGTCACCTTTATGACGATCACCTTACGACTATTCACTTTATTGACGGATTCATCTTTAGACGATCATCTTTATGGACGATCATCTTTTATGACGATCACCTTTTATATGACGATCATCCTTATGGACAATCATCTTTATGACTGTTGCCTAAGTGCTTCAAATATGTTCGCGGGTAATAAGGTCCCAGAATATTCATTTGGGTGATCTGGCATTGCGCACATAATTATATTTTTATTTTCAGGTCGAAATATTCATCAATAATAATAATAATCCACTCACACCACCACACAAAATAATAAGAATAATAATAATAATATAATAATAATAATTAATATAATAATAAATAATAATAATAATAATTAATATTGAAAGTAGCTTTTAGAAAACAGAGGTTTCTTATCCTTTTTGTCCACACCCAAAAATCAACAAAGACGATTCACCATTCGTGATTCATGGCGTCGGCGAGCACCGGAATTTTGCGCACCGCACCGCACGTACTAGAGTTAAAGCGCACAGGGCGCACCAAAAGTTATTTAGCCGTTACCCCGCGCTCTATAATTTTAAAATCGCACCGCACCGGCTACAAGGGGACTGTGCACCGCGCCCGCCACTTGCGCCCCGCGTGCGTCGGTCAACCTACGATGGTCTATTTGAAATAAAAAAATGTTGCTTAATTAATTATAAATTAGGTTTAGCAAATTATTCACAACGCAGAGTGTAAAAAAAATACTATTTATTTGTATAAATTTGTTTTACACGTTGCAAAACACGAAAAGTTCAAAATTTAGAAATAAAAATAATATATAAATATATAATATATATATATATATATATATATATATATATAATATATATATATATATATATATATATATATATATATATATATATATATATTATATATATATATCATATATATCATATATATATATATATATAATATATGATTATTATTTTGGGTGGGCTGTGTATGGTCGATTGTTTGTGTGTTTGTTTGTGAGGCTGTCTGTTTGAATGGACTGGACAGAGAAGATGTAGGGTGGGGCCAGGCTGGGGTTCTCTATGACTTTTGCTAACGTTCGGGCCTCAACTAAACCATGATCTGTGGAATATCACCTTCGCTAACCTCTAGCTAACGTTTATTACTGTCAGAGTCCCAGCTAGCCAGGATTCTTTTCAAATAAACTTAATATCTGCAACTATAACTTGTTCAATAATTAGACTAAATGATGAATCGTGCCTAGAGAAAATATTAACACTCCTGTTGAACACGTCTTTGAGAATGTCTTGAATCTCCTAATTTGCGATGTTCTGTGGCTTTAAATCTTTCTCCCTACTAACTACCATTATCTTGTTTCTGCTACTGCTCCCCTAAAGGAACAGATTTTCACCTCCTTTTTGAATATCTCTTACTACTTCTCATGAGACTGTTACTTCCTCCCATCCAAATGCTGAGATCATTCTTATTTAGTATTTCAACGTTTCATCACACTGATGTGTTGGCTCCTCTTGTGAATGGTGCAAGTGAATAGGAGACGGAACGTTAAGTGTTCTCAACGACCTGGAACAATTGATCACAGAACCTACACACAGTACGGATCAACAAACCATTTCTTGAACACGCTTGATTTATGTTTTACCACTACTCCTTCTCCGATATAAATACACCTTTTCCCTTCCTATCGGTAAACTCTGACCACAATCTGTGTAGCTTCTTAATTTTAAAAACTTTTTCATCCAGCAGCTCCACCATGCCCCAAACGTACTTTCTGGCACTTTAATCGGGCTAATTGGGGGGCATTGCGTCGTTTCTTTGCTAACTATGCTTGGAGTGAATCTGCTTTGACTCGGGAGGACGCTTCCGGGTCACCGCTGGGAAAAAGTAGTGCCGTAATCGTTGAGCGTATGAGCGGGTTCATTCCATCTTCAACTAATCTTTTTCTCCACATAATCCATGGTGATGAGGAATGTTCTCGCTCCATTCAGGAGAGAGAGACATTGCGTATGGGGCATGGAAAAACTCTCGTTCTCCATCACTCTTACTAATTCCATTCTGCTCGGAATGTTGCAGGGCTATTAATTTCGACAGCTAAGCGCGCTTTCAGCATAAAAAAAGAAAGGCAACAAACCTTACTTGGCTCTCCTTACTGATAAAAATTTTCTGGCCTCTTGCCAAAAAACATCTCTCATAACTTTTCTAAATCTGCCTTTGCCCTACTTATTTGTTCTTACGGTTCTGTAGCTAACTCTCCTACTGAAAAGGCTGATCTCTTCGGCCTCCTTTTTTCAACTTCTAATTCACCCTGGACGATTCCGCCATCCCTCCTCCCGCTTCTCCTCCTCTCAGTTTTCCTATGCCTCTTCCCGTGATTACGCATGCATCGGGTGTATGGGATTCTGAGATCTACGAGTGTCAGGAAGTGCTAGTAGGCCCGGGATTGAGCATTCCTCCCCGTTTCTGAGAGTGTGCTTCTGAAGCTGGGCCCCTGTCCTCGATCAAACTCTACTCTCTATGCCTTAATACTGATATTTCCGCAGTGCTGGAAGCGCGCATATGTCAACCAATCCCGAAAAAAGGCAGCCGCTCTGATCCTCTAACTATCTCCTATAGCTCTCACTTGTATTCTATTCTAAGAAGCTTTGAAACTCTTCTTAACTCTCATTTCCTGGATCATCGGGAGTCTCATTCCCTTCTTCAGATCATCAGTATGGCTTGCCGACGCTCGAGGGTGGGTTCCCAAAACTGGTTGGGGAAAAAATACTATACCTATCTTACTATTTATGGTCTTCTGCCCTTTAGGACTATGGGAGTCTTGGGTGGTGGCCACTCGATATATCAAAAGGCTTTTGATCGGTATGGCCATGCGTCCGCTACTCTCTAAGCTCTCCCTCCTTTGGTTCCTTCCTTCTCTTTGCTTACTCTGTCAAGTTTTTCCTCTGGTCTCCATACAGCACTCGTTATGGATCGACTTTCTTCTCCT
>JABUQX010062581.1:0-7500 GCA_015478945.1 Trachelipus rathkii | reverse complement strand
GTCGTTCTATGGCTACTCTTGTGGATAAACCACCATTTATCATTTAAATCTATCCATAGTGGTGTTCCTCAGAGTTCTCTTCTATCCAACCCTTTTTTTTCTATCAACACTTTATTTTTCTACCTAATCATTCCATTAATTAACCTTTAATGAATCAAATAAACTTAAATGAAGCAAATAAAAGATCCTAGAGCTCTTTGGTGATATTTCTCGTACCTATAGTTGCTGTTAAAGAAAAACCATGGTTTTTTCAATGTCCTATCAATAACTCTGTTCTTAGTTTATCGATCTTTTTGATTAATCTTTCACAGACTTTAATATTTTATTTTAAGAAAAGCACAATTCAAACCTTCCATCGTCCTTAATATTCTCGGTATTTTCTTTTCTCGTTGATTTTCTTAGGAAGTTCAACAATATTTCTTCGAACATGCTTCAGTTTAGTTGTTATGTTCTGAGAGCCTTTTGCAACTGGTTCAACACCCCAGTTGCTAGCTCTGCATTAGGGCCTTCTTCTCCCGTGTACGGAGTGAGAATCACATTTCTTGGGGTACGTTCCACACATATTGCTCTCCTTCATAAAGTGTAGTCTAGGGCTTGCTTGACTCAACTTCCCCTACGCCACAAACTCTTTCTAATGTTTCTTGCCATCGAACTGTTGCATCAACTCCTTATTTTATCTTTATTACAATTGACATTTGCTCTCTCTTCTGAATTTTTACAGTTTGTACCTCCTTTCTGTGAGGAGAGCTCCTGCGACTCTAATTGAAGACACAATCATCCTTTTCCGTCCAACTATGCTGACTCAGACTTAAACTGCTATGCTCAATCTTACATGTACTCCATTGGTAAAGTCTGCAACACGCACAACTCGTTTATCCATTTTTCTAAACTTCCTTTGACTTGAAAATTTCAAGCCTCCTTCTTATCGGCGGAGCATGTCAGCCTTAATTTGACCAAGGTTTTACAATGTCTCCCAACATCGGTGGGATTTTGCGTAAATTTTTTCCCACTATATATATTAATTATATTTATATATATATTATTATACATATATATTATATATATATATATATATATATATATAATATATATATATATATATATATATATATATATATATATTATATATATAGTATAATATATATATAATATAGTATAATAATATATATATATAAATAAATATATAATATAATATATATATATATATATATATATATATATATTATATATATATATATATATATAATATATAATATATATTATATATATATAATATATATATATAAGTATATAGTATATAATATATATATATAATATATATAATATATATAGTAGTATTCGCCCAGTTTGACCGGTGACAGCTTTTCTCAAAAGGTATAAGAGATATAGGTCTGAAACTTGGAATATAATCTATATGGGTATAAGCTCGAATCCGTGTAAGTTTTCAAGTCTGTAGGATTATATTAGAGGGTGGTCGAACCCCCCACCGAGGTGGACACGATATTGTTTTTTTTTTTTCTGCTACGCCTTTTGTTGCTGATCATGCGTGAGTGAGTTTAGGCCTACGAGCGTTTGGCGACCGCAGCACCTGAGGTCAAACAGACGCAAGGTCTGTTGACCGGACAGACACAAGCCGAGCGCGCGTGCGCATGCACATACACATTATTATTATTATATACATCGAAGATTCGATTTCCGAAGGAAATCGAATTTGAGTGAAAAAAAACGATCCCTGTAAGGGAATCGTTTTTTTTACGCACTCGGACTTTGGATTCCGCCGCTGTTTCTTCTTCGCACATCCGGTCTGAGTGTGATTATATATCTACATGGGTTTAGAGTTAACGTATCGCTTTCAAACTGGTATTTGTTCTATGAAGGTGATAAACTGATCCCATGCGAGTTTTGGTGACCGTAGGTCACCCCCTAAGGGGGTGTGCCCCGTAGTAGTAACTGCTACAGTTTGAGCTCCCTCACCTTTTCGAATGTAAAGGAATAGAAGTTATAGGTCTAAACTTGGAATATAATCTATATAGGCGTAAGCTTCGAATCCTCGTGTAATTTTCAAGTCTGAGGATGGTATAAGAGTGGTCACCCCCTTGGAGGTGGACACCGATAAGCGCTTACGCCCTCTTGTGCGTGATCCTGCGTGGGTGAGTTTAGGCCTAACCGAGCGTTTGGCGACCGAGCACCTGAGGTCAAACAGACGAAGGTCGTTTGACCGACAGACACAGACAGAGCGCGCGTGCGCATACACAAAACACATTACTATTATTATTATACGTCGAAGAAGTGATCCCCAAAGGGGTTCACTTCTTGAGTTGTGTTTAAACCCTTTGCGCCGGCGTCCGCCGACTCCAGTCCGCACTGCACTGCACTGTACCGCCCACCGCACCACACCGCCACCGCCCACCGCACCGCACCGCCCGCCGGCTCCGTCATATATCTATATAAGTTAAGTTATTCGTATCGTTGATAAATTTGGATGGTGTAGATAGGGAGGAAACCCTCAATGTAGACAAGTTACGTCCCAACTGGGGCCCCCCGAAGGGGACCCCATCCCCCTTCGAACATTAAATATTGATCGATAAAGCTTGAAATTTGGTGAGAGGATTCAGAGTTGAGTTTTCTAGAAAGACTTGTTATAGAGGAAATCTGAGAAGTTTGCTCCGGCACGGTGCCTGGAGCCACTACGGTGCCGAAGTTAATAAACAAGTCGTATAACAACAATATTGGTTTCTTTATATATGTTATTGGATCTGTAGGTTTCGAAAAATAATGGTTTCAGAACATCAAGAAAAAAAAAAAAAAAAAAAAAAAAAAAAAAAAAATATTTAAGAAAAAAAATAAAAAAATTAAATAACAAAAGTAAATAAATAAATAAAAATTTTTACACTTTTATGTTTATAACTTACAAATTTACGTTTTGACATACCCTAAAGAGTAAATCAGTAAATCAAACACAAACCATGCTACCTTCCTTGTCACCCTCCTGTCCATTGTGATCTATTGAATCATTGATTAGGTCAAGATTTTTACAAATTTTCGTGTTTTACATACCCTAAAGCTGTAAATCACTTAAAATCAACCACCACCAACCTGCATCCTAGCCTCCCGCGTTGACCATCTGTGCATCTATTGATCTGATTGATTAAAGGTCACATTTTGATATACATTTTCGGATAAACATAACATAAATATCATAACTTATATACAAACATCAATCAATATATGTCAACGTAAAAAAGTTTTCACATTAATTAATAAAACTTACTTAGCATCATCTGACTACGAATATACTCACAACGACAAACCTTGACACAATCCTTAAAACAGAAATAACGTTAACGTCAAACAAAGTTCTACACTTAACCAACAGTAAAGTAACTAGCATAACATACAAAAACGACGTAACGCATTACCACTTTGTCAAGCATATCTCTAACATGATTAATCGTTAACTTACATTAACAAGTAACATTTAACAAAAAATTTATCACAACATTGATTAATTATCATATTGATCAACGAATATACTCTAACATAATAAGGTTTCTCATCAATAAAGCTAACATGACGTTACATGAACTAAGAATAATAATGTACAAAGACAAAACCTAACAGCATCTTAAGCAAGAATAAGCAGGTCAACATTAACAAAGTTCCACACTTAACAACAGTAAAGTAACTAACACGGCACACAAAACGTAACCTATTCTTACTTTTTCAAGCATATCTCTATCATATTAACGCTAACCGTACCCTGACACTGTAACATCACATTAATAAAGCTTACTTAGCATCATCTGAACTATGAATATAACACCCAACGACAAACAAATTTCACCCTCAACTACAGTAAAGTAACTAACAAAACATCCAAAAACGTAACTTATTCACACTTGGTCAAGCATGTCTCTAACATTAACAATGTTAATCGTGCAATGACACATAACATTTAGCAAAAATTTACATAAACCTTGCGTAATTAGTCATACAGAACCAATGAAAGTATGCAACCGTAACCAAATTCCACATTAAGAAAGCCAGCTAACATGGACCAGAACTAAGAATATAGTATATTACGACAAGCCTAACATCTTAAGCAAAATAAACTTTAACATTAACAAAAGTTCAAACTTACAACAGTAAAAAAGAGTCAATTAAAGCGAACATAAGCAGGGCTAACTTAGGGAAGTAAAAACAAGTTTTCATTTTTATAAACATTATAATTTTCATTGAAAAGGGGGTTATATAAATACATAAACATATAAATACATTAAAAACATAAGTTTATTTTAAATATATTAATTCATCTTATCAGAGAACATAGGATTTCAAGTTGGGTACGTTCTTTATATCTCTCTAAAGATTCAACACCCTTTGAAAGATTTTAAGTATAAATGCCTTCAGCGGTACAAAACCATTTTTCGGCATATTTTTATTCAGCAGAACTCATTCTCTCATACAAGAGAGAAATAAACTCATCCAACTGATAGTTATTAAAGCATTCCTGTATACTGCATTATACGGGAAACCGGCATGTTTCGCGTGTAAATATCATAGATTACACCATGTGCTATATGTATTATGTCATCAAGTATGTCAAACATCTTAAGATTTGATGTAATTCGTATTATTTCTCAACCCCAACGCATGTAATATTTTCAATGTTCGACACTGTGAAAACCTATCACATGTCATAGAAGTTCACACAAAAATCGACGGGTATTCCAAATGGATCGTACCTCAAGGGTGTTTAATATTTTGTCACACTATCTATATAAACTCCACTCCAATTCTATTAGAACCACTTTAATGTTGTCTCCCAGTTAGATATGCACTAAACGTTGAATCTTCGGATAACCCAACACTTATCCTCTAACCCATGCTAAGCAGCGATGTCGGTAATCTTGATGAACCCGTCAGCACAAACGAAGTAAAGGTCTATGATTTGACCCTTTTTGGCAGAAATACAGCAACGTAAACGACTGCCATTGGGTACGCTTAAATATAAAGATGACAACCAATCGATTGGCGAATTAACGAAAAGCTCCCGTGAAGATATCAACCAACAGTTGTAGAGCATGCGAGGAGATGTCATCGTGTCAGTACAGTGAAAAAAGCGAAAAATGCCCTACTGACGGAAATCGTATGCGTAAACAACCCTATAAGTTAATGAGCTTCTTCTTTCAGCCAATCAGAAGAAAGTAAACAAGAATACAACGCCCAAACGAACCACATCAGTTCAAAAAGGGTATATATTCTCGTGCGTAGACAACGAACAACAACAAACAACAACAATAACAACAAACAACAACAACAACAGCAACAATAACATAGTACAAGAATAAGTTCTCTAATTATCATACAGGCCTACGAATATATGCTAACGTAGCATGTTTTCACATTAATGAAGCTAACATATCATTACCAGAACTAAGAATATACTGTTCAATAACAAAATCTAACACACTTTACTGAATAACAACTAACATTAACAAAGGTCCATTACTTAACAGCGATAAAGTACCTAGCACAGCATTCAAAACGTAACCTATATTCACTCTTTTTTCAAGCCATATCTCTAACATATCAAGGTTAATTTTACATTAACAATTGATTTACGTAGCATTTAGAGTATCATACAAAACATTAAGCAATAGTAAAACAGAATATTTTTAGGCTTATCTCTTTTTAGACTACACCCTCCTTCAGGAAAATTTCAACATGAAACATGAAATTGATTTTATGCTTTAAACCATTTGCATAAATTGATGCAATACTTATTATATTTATTAACAAACAGGAATAAATCGTGGCAACTGCGTATCACACAGAGGTGATTTGACAGCACTGAAAAATATAGACTTGGAGCCTTGAGTTATATCATAAATCAGTGAGCAAACTCGTATGCTGCGTACAATAATCATAGGCCACGAAGAGGCGTGAGTCGAGACCTAACATTATACACAAAACTTAGAGTGTGATGAAGTATTCTATGTCTTCTCATTGTGTTATGGGAAGTAACTGTAGATCGAAGAACCACAGCAATTCTCAATTTTACAAACTACCTACGTTGAATCACAACAGTCAACACAAAAATATCAAAGTACACAAAAGTGACCAATCTATCCAAGATACCAGCATCTTGAACTATGAATTGACACTATCATCATCAAAGTATCACTCATCTCGAGTATAACATCATCGAATATAACATCCTTTTGAACTATGAATAAACGTAACATTAGCAAATTCTTGGCAAACCTAACAGTACTCAACAAAATCTTAACCTAAGCCCACGTTTCTAACACATCACGTCAGTTAACACAGTAATATGTTACAAAACTCATCATTTCTCTAACAAGTCAGTGTTAATTTCACACAGTCATAGTAACAACTTAACATAACGTACCTAACTTATGAATAAAAACAGCTTTCATTAGCCAAGAGTATCTAAAGCAACACCACCTCCTGAGAGAAAACCCAATGGGATGCGCACCTTGAAAGGGTGTGAATCCCGAGAGGGGGATCACCCCGAAGGGTGTAAGTGGGCATTACCCCTCCGAAGGAGGGGTAAGGCCTCAGCCCATCTCTGCCCCCCTTTCAGAAAATATCAATTCAAAACTGGTAGATTTGGCAGCAGCGCATCATACAGATTCGATTTGATAGCACTGTAAGCACTGTAAGCGCTACTTGGAGATCACCCCAGAGAGATGCATGAAAACCCATCTCGGGTACCCAGTGTAAGCGGTAAGGCGCAGCCCTTTGGGCTGTGCCCTTATGTGAACCGCATTAACAGCCCCCCTTCAGCGGAGTACCCCGAGGATGGTCTTCATGCTCTCTCTAGGCATGGTGATCTCCAAGTAGCGCTACAGTGCTTACAGTGTTATCAAATCGACTCTGTATTATCGCTGCTGCCGAAATCTACCAGTTTTGAATTAATATTTTCTGAAAGGGGGGCAGAGATGGGCTGAGGCCTGTACCCCTCTTCGAGGGAAGCCCACTTACACCCTTTCGGGTGATCCCCCTCTCGGGATTCACACCCTTTCAAGGTGCGCATCCCATTGGGTTTTCTCTCGGGAGGTGGTGTTGCTTTAGATACTCTTGGCTAATGAAAGCTGTTTATTCATAAGTTAGGTACGTTATGTTAAGTATTACTATGACTGTGTGAAATTAACACTGATTTACTAGAGAAATGATGAGTTTTGTTAAGATATTACTGTGTTAACTGACGTTGATGTGTTAGAAAGCCTAGGTTAAGTTTTTTGTGAGTAATGTTAGGTTTGCCCAAGAATTTTGCTAATGAGAACTTATTCATAGTTTCAAATGATGTTATACTCGAGATGAGTGATACTTGATAGGATTAGTGTCAATTCATAGTTCAAGAGTGCGGTATCTTTGATGTAGATGGCACTTTTGTGTACTTTAATAATGTGACTGTTGTATTCATACGTAAGTAGTTTTGCCTAAAAATAGAGATGGTTAATTCTCTCTCTT
>JABUQX010062580.1:10000-11982 GCA_015478945.1 Trachelipus rathkii | reverse complement strand
TTCAACATATATCTTAAATATTTAAATACAGACACTTTTTCCAGCTGCGCTCACCATCTAATATAACTTCACACTGAGGACTGTCTCACTACAATAACCTTACTCTTATCTACGTTTACTTCAAACCCTTTCTTTTACACACCCTACCAAATCTCTCTACTAGTCCTCTCAAACTCTCTTCAGATTCGCCACACAAAACCAAATCATCCTCATATAATAGGTAGGGAATCCTCCACTCTCATCCATTCTCCATCATTCTAACTCTATCCCTTGTCACCCTTACCTCTAATTCTTTCATAACCTCATCCATATACAGATTGGATTGCCAAGGAGACATACCACATCCCTGTCTCACTCCGCTATTAATATTAAAATAATCACTTTCGACTCTATTTATTCTTACACACGCTTCACTATCGTCATACATACTTTTGATTCTATTCAGAAGCCTACCACCAACACCATATCACTAACACCTGCCATAGATTCCCTATTAATCCTATTATACGCCTGTTGCAAATCCATAAATCCTAAATACAATTTATTCTTCTCCTCCCTCATTATCCCAATCATTTGTTTCAATGTACAGATTTGATCCACACATCCTCTACCACTTCTAAACGCACCTTATTCTTCCCCAAATTAGTTCTTCACTCATTCGACGCACTCTTTCGACCAAAATATCAACATATATCTTCCCTACAACACTCAATAAACTAATTACCCTATAATATTTACAGTTACCTTTTTCCCCTTACCCTTATATAAAGGTACTAATATTGACCTCCTCCAATCCCTCGGAACTATACCCCCCATAAACGTTTTGTTATACTACTTCCAAATCCAATGAATCACCATCTCGCCTCTCTCTCTCTCTCTCTCTCTCTCTCTCTATATATATATATATATATATATATATATATATATATATATATATATATATACTATATATATATATATATATATATATATATATATATATATATATATATATATATATATATATATATATATATATATATATATATATATAATATGGTTTTGTGAGGTGAATCTGAAGAGAGTTTGAGAGGATTGGTAGAAAGATTTGGAGGGTGTGTAAAAGGATGGGTTTGAAAGTAGACGTAGATAAGAGTAAGGTTATGGTTACGAGTGAGGACAGTCCTCGGTGTGAAGTTATGCTAGATGGTGAGCAGCTGGAACAAGTGACTGAGTTTAAATATTTAGATATATATATATATATATATATATATATATATATATATATATATATATATATATATATATATATATATATATATATATATATATATATATATATATATACTTCTTCTTCTTTCATAATATATATATATATATATATGTTGGACGAAAAGGCGGATGATGCCGAGTGTAGTAGGTAAGTTGTGAATTGCAGGAAGGAGGCTGGTGCAATTAAATCCTTGGTGGATGTAAAGAGACTAAGTCTTGAGTGCGCTAGTGTCTTGCGTGATGGTAAGTTGTTACCTGTGTTAATGTATAGTAGTAAGACTATGGTCTGGAATAAGAGGTATAGATCTAAAGTTCAATGTGTTCAGATGGACAATCTTAGGGGCGTGTTAGGTGTGAAGAATTGATAAAATGAGCGTATTACAGAGTTGTATGGTATGAAAAAAGGGATAAAATGAAAATAAATGAAAGTAAGTTTAGATGGTTTTGGTCATGGAAAGAATGAATGAAGGTCGGTTGTGGTTGAGAGTGGATGTAGTGGTAGGGTGTGTTAGGGAATCGACTGGCTGGAGACCGAGAAAAAAATTAGTTGAGTCAGCAAAGAATGTCTGGAGAATTAATGTAGAGTTTGGGGGCGAGAAAAGTGCATAATATGAGTAAATGGCAGGGTTTTGTGAGGGTGTATGTGTGGCCCACCTGGGCCAAGGAATGAACTCCACATTGGCGAGATACCATAGTGAGGGTCCGTCGCGGTCACGAAACTCTAGGGTGGA
>JABUQX010062579.1:0-34939 GCA_015478945.1 Trachelipus rathkii | reverse complement strand
AAGTCCAATTTTGGCCAAAACCTAAATTATTTCGACCAACCCTTTGGTTCTCCTACATGGAGTCATTTTTTGCCCACGGAATTTCGAACCAACCCTTGGTTTTCCATGGTCAACTTTTTGGCCACAGTAATTTTTGATCTTCCTTTACGGCTTAGCCCTATTTTTCGATGTCTTTACTGTCTGACATGATAATATTCGGCTTTACCTTGCCAAATAACCGTGCCGGTCAAATTTACCACTGGAAATTTTTGTCCTTCCTTTAGGGGTACTTAGCCCGTTTTATTGTCTTTACCTTGATTTTAGACCATGATATTTCCGCCTTTGACCTTAACCATTATACCATGCGGTCAATTTGACCCACGCTAACTTGATGGCTTGGATGATGTTTCCCAATCAACGTAAGGAGTATCTAGTGATGTCTATTAGTGTTCTATGAGTATTAGATGTGAGTGCCAGGTGATTGCCAGGTGAGTGCCAATGAAAGTTGCCAATGAGTGCCAAGATGAAAGTGTCAATTGAGTCCAATTGAATGCCCACATAGTGCCACGTGAGTGCCACATGTGCCAACTGCAAAAAAGTGACACTTTTCCAAGGCTTTTCTAGCCTCCCCTGAGCCAAGAATAGCCCTAAAACCCTAATATGGGTGTCTACCCCTAAGTAATAAAAGTCATGAGGAATCGATTGGGTATATTACAATCTCGCTAGAATGCTTCACCCACAATTTCTATAGTTTTGATGTCACATCCCTTTTTACCAACGTACCCATAGACATTACATTAAACCTTGTACCACTTACACACACACACACACACACACCCAACACACCACACAACACACACACAACACAGATAACACATTACACTACACTCACACACTCAATTATTTTGAGCTCCTGCCTCAGCATTTAATGCCTCACTTGATATTCGACATCCTCTAGCATTAATGCCGCAGCATGATAGCCCAGCAATTAATGCCTCAGCATTGATGCCTCAGCATTAATGCCTTAGCATTGATGGCTCAACTTTGAAGGTTCATCTTTGATGCTCATCTTGATGAAGGCATCTTTGATACCATCTATATTGATGATTCATCTTTGATTGAAATCATCTTTGATGTCTACTCTACCCCACACGTAGAACAGAGTTAGAATTAATGTCTTCCCTATTCATAACGCTAACCACCAAACGGCGCAGCGTGCGCCCTCGCAAAGGATGATTGCCCCGCAACCCCAGGTGCGACCCGCCGCATTCCCGCCCGCCACGCGACGGGCCACGCAGGGCACAATTTTCCGGGCTTCCCCGCCGCGCGTGCGCCGCAAGGGCAAGTCCGCTACCGGCCCGCCGCGATGTTGGCGCCCGCAGGCGCAATTTTTTCCGCTGTACCCGCCCGCGGCGAGTGCGCCCGCCAGGAGCAATTTTGCCGGTTACCCGCCCGCCGAGCCTAGCGCCCCGCCAAGGCCAATATTCCCGCCGCGAATGAAATATATATACTATAAGTCATTCATTTTTATTTCATACTTAAAACATTTTTCAAATAATTTCTTTTCAAATATACTACGAGTTCATTCATTTTATTTCATACTTAAAACATTTTTATTAAAAAACCATTTTTCGCGAACCTAAAAACTGTAACTCATTACAGACCTATTATTTAACACATATATTAATTAACATTATTTTTACTTAAACTTCTACTTAATACTTTTTAATTTATAAATTTTTAAAAAATTGTATGGTAAGAAGAAAAAGAATTCAGAGTGCTCTGATATTTAAACATTTCTATTTTACTACAATTGTGCGAAATTTTATTAAACATTAACATGTACATACCTTAAAGCAGTAAAGCAGTAAATCAATAAGGTGTTACCTAACACGAAGGGGGGATTAGTATGCTTCTTTGTTTTTACTGCTTTACTGCCTTTTAACTTTCATTTTTACTTGCTTTTAACTCATTGTTTACTGCTTTAAACCATAGTTTTACTGCTTTAACTCATATATTTATTTAACATTAATACCTTAAGCAGTAAATCAGTAAATTAATAGAGTGTGACCTAACACCAAGGGGATTAGTATGCTTTTTTTCTGCTTTACTGTTTAACTTTCTGCTTTACTGCTTTAACCTTCTGCTTTACTGCTTTAACTTTCTGCTTTACTGTTTTAACTCACATGTTTTACTGCTTTAACTCATATATTTATTTAAACATTATGTTTTTTATTTTTATTTTGTTTTTAAACTTTTATTTATTTTTTTATTATTATTCTATTTTATTATTTTCATATTATTTTATTATTTTTTATCTTATTTTATTTTATTTTTATTACGTATGTAACATTATGTTTTTTTATTTTATTTTGTTTTAATTACTTTTTATTTTATTTTTATTATTATTTTTATTTATTTTTATTTTATTTTATTATTGTATTAATCTTATTTTTATTTTTATTTTAACGTAGTGTTATTTACTTCATCCTATTGTTATTATTATTTAGAACAACACACCACACACACACACACACACACACACACAACACACACACACACAACACACACACTTACACGTATACACACATTCACTATGACACTTATTACACACATTCATATGACACTTAAACACACATTCACTTATGACACTTACATTTTCCATAGACACTTACATTACACTTACACTCACAACCAGATTAACTTACACACGCAGATTTACTTACACTCACACAGTTTACTTACACTCACCACACACAGATTTACTTACACTCACACAGATTTACTACACTCACACACAGATTTACTTACACTCACACAGATTTCACACACACACTCACACACAGATTTACTTACACACGCAGATTTTCTTACACTCACACACAGATTTAACTACAACTCCACACAACAGATTTACTTACACTCCACAATTTTACTTACACTCACACACAGATTACTTACACTCAACAGATTTACTACACTCACACACAGATTTACTTACACACACGCACACTCACTTACACAGTATAACGATGAATTTAATTAAACATTTTAGTTTAATTAAACAAGTACATTTATAATACTTCAAATATAAACTAAAATTATTTCAAAGTTTCTTTAAAACTCTATAATAAATCAAATCATTATCTTTGAACAAAGAATTTATTATTAACTGTTAATACTTTTGTTTATAAATTTTATAACTATCAAGTTTTAAAAAACTTTTACTAAATTTTAATTGAAAATATGTATTAAAAACATATATTTTACGTACCTAAAGCAATAAATCATGTAAATCAGGAAGGTAGCCCCTAGCACCCCTCTACACCAAGCTATTGCCACGTTTGTTCTAGGTGACTTACTGGCTTTACATTCATCTTTACGCCATGTAATAAGTATGTAAAAATAACAAAATAAGTTCTTCTCGGCTAACATATCATGTATTTTATTAAAAATCTTTCTAAGTTCTTATTTAAAAAAATAACAATTATCACTTACATTTATATTATTTCGTCGAGTTTAACTAAAAATATTTCAAAAGTTTTTTAAATAATTCGGATTTCTTTTATTATTATTATTATTATTGTACATTGAATACAATTAAAATTACTAAAGAAAACACAACAACGCGCAATCCTTACAGATACGAAACTAACTACCTCTCTCTGTAAAATGTTTGAACATAAACTACCTATAGGTCTAAATTTAGGCAATTCCTTTGTACCCGGGCGATTTAGGCTAATTCCCGGCAAAAATATATTCAAAACTTGGACCATTTTTCTGTAAAAGGGTGCAATAACTACGTTAGGCCTAAATTAGGTATAAATTAGGATAAACCTTTTTGTATTCCCAGGCTATTAAGCCTTAATACTAGGCAAAAGGTAATTCCAGTATAGACAAAAATCGAGAATCAATGTTATTATTGATTTTATTAAATATATTTCAAAACTTGAAACATTGCTGGATCGGTAATATCCTTTAAGCAGGTAAGAAGGAAATGTTTACCTTTCTTGTGAGTGGACGGAAGTAATCCTTATCTCTATATGACTCGTATGTGATTGGTCGAGAATTATTTTATCGCTTGAGTATGAAAAACATGTTTTTATCATATCCTTGAACCTTGGGTATTCGTATTTAAACTCTTAACAACATGTTAAAATATTTATTTAAGAAAGTAAAGATAAAGGATTATAAAAACTTTACTATATAATTAGAAATTTTATAATCAATTATATTTCACCAGTAATTTTATATATATATATATTATATATATATATATATATTTATATTAATATATATATATATATATACTGTATATATATATATGATATATTATATATATATATATATATTAAGGCTAAAATAAAATATACAAATGATTTTATATAAAGTTCACATTAAATATAATACCAGGGAATATAATTATAATTATAACCACTTCCACATACATTCCAACACATAATAAAAATTGTTTATGATTATTTTATGATTAAACATTCTCCAAATCTTTGCAGATATGCCAATCATTTATATCATTATCGAATGATGTTATAGTTTCGTGTCTCATTGTAATACCTTCAGTTAACACATACGTAAAAGTTCCCCAGGGCCCTCAGATATCATAGTATATTTACATTCTGGGTCACCTGCGTAAATACTTTTTTGCCATTGTTTTCTAAGTAGAAAATGAATTCTGTACGTCTATAGAGAACTTAGGAAGCGCGAGGATAACCGTAGGAATTCATCGATCAAGTTCTTAAATGACGTAGTAAATTCTTGGTATAACATGTAATGAATTACGACGTTTACGTAATTAGATAACACATATGTCTTCTTCAGCTTATAACATGCCTTACGTACCTCTACATATATTCGATCTGCGTAGGCTGGAAATGTAGATCCAAAAGATGTAGGCTTCAAATACTGAGTTCATTATTTCTTCTCCCATAATCTAACTTCCAAACTGATTAGGTTTTGGTGTTTATAAAATGCTAGAATAAGTTGCTTATCGCTGGTTCCTAACTTCGCACAGAACATTAAATAACTGTTCGGTCCAGTTTAAAGCTGAGCTTGGTTAAAAGTATTCTGTAAGCCACTCTTCATTGTGATTACCCATATACAAAGTAATTGCATCTCGGACTCCACGAAAATACGCTTTGTATTATTAACAGGGATTGGTGGCACACTTGAAAAAATTCAAATCCATCGGGGTTTCTTTTATATAAGATAGCAACCCTATTTCCTGGGATCTTGATTTCCCACGGACAATGTCTTATTTGGGTATACCTGTTAAGGTGTATCATGATATACACTTAGTGAAAAATAGAGCACTTTTATTACAAATAAGAGAACTTTTGTCATGCACCGGCTTAAGAGCCCAAAAACGACGTATGATTATTAAAATGAAGTTTGGATCTAAAACACGGCATCTCCAATATAATTTTTTCATCCAATTCACAGATAAGGTCAGATATGAAAAAAAACTGTGTTTCAACCTAAAACGATTAAAATAATTCCTCGACCCAATCACATGTACGAGGTTTCATATAAGATAAGGGTTCTCCGTCCACTCACATAAAAGGTAAACATTTCCTTCTAACCTGCTTAAAGGATCTTACCGTTCCAGCATGTTTCAGTTTGAAATATATTTAATAAAATAATAATAACATTGAATTCTCGATTCTTGTCTACTGGAATTACCTTTTGACCTGGTAATAGGCTTAAATCAGCCTGGGGTTTACAAAAAAGGTTTATCCTAAATTTATACCTAAATTTAGACCTAACGTAGTTATTGCACCACCTTTTACAGAAAAAGGTCAGGTTTATGAAAATATATTTTGGACCGGGGAATTAGGCTAAATCCGCTGCACTCTGAGGTAAAAAAGATTATTCCTAAATTTTAGACCTAAGCGTGTTATTCAACACAATTTTACAGAGAGAGGTCAGGTCAGTTTCGTATCTGTAAGGAATGCGTGTTGTTGATTTTCTCGTGATGATTGTCAATGTACATAGATAATAATAATAATTAATTAAAGAAAATCCGAATTTATTTAAAAAAAACTTTGAAATATTTTAGTAAACATTGACAAAATTATTAAATGTAAGTGAATAATTGGTATTTTTTAAATAAGAACTTAGAAAGATTTTAAAAAATACGATGATATGGTTTAGCAGGAAAGAACTTATTCTTTTTTATTTTATAACTTTTATTGGGTAAAGATGATGTAAAAGCAGTAAGTCCACCTAAGAACAAAACGTGGCATTAGCTTGGTTGGTGGGAGGGGTGGGGAAGGTTTGATGGCTATATTTACTGATTTATGCTTTAAGGTACGTAAAATATATTGTTTAATAAAATATAATATAATTTTAGTAGCACAAAAGTTATTTTAAAACTGGAATAGTTATAAAATTGATAAACAAAAAGTATTAACAGTTAAATAATAAATTCTGTTGTTTCAAAGATAATGTTGATTTATTTATAGAAGTTTTAAGAAACTTTTGAAATAATTTTAGTAATATTATTATAATTTATGTATTATATTTATAAATGTACGGGTAGTTCTACATTTAATATACATCATAATGTTTTAATATATATATCTATACGTATTATATATTATATATATATATATATATATATAATAGTGTAAGTATGAAGTGTTGCCCGTGTGTGATAGTATAAATCTTAGTTGTGTTGAGTGTATAAGTATATAAAATTCATTTAGTTGATGAGGTAAGTAAATCTGTGTAATATATATATATAATATATATATATATATATATATATAACCTATATATATATCATTAAGGACATCTTAATTAAAATAATTCTGTTTTTTATATTATTGTGAAAGGTGTATGCATAAATTTACAACTTTTTTTTTTTTGAATATGTCGATTGCATGCATTCGAACACATTCTGGTGTCAGATATTAAGAATAAAAGATAATAATCTGATGTAACACGTGTGTAACGTATAATCTAGATTGTTTAGAGAGTTATATTATAGATTAAAATATCTCTATTTAGTCTATTTTCTTAAGTAAATACATGTACGTGTTGCTAGTTATACGTTAAAAATCATAGTAGGATGTTATGCAGCTCTCAGTTCACACACTCTAGTGTGAGCTATTACCTAAATGTATAGTATATTCTGTGATGTAGTGTAGTTAATAGAGTGAGATAAATATCGTGTTGTGTGCAAGTAAATGTAATTATATATGTGGACTTTTTTTTTTTAATAGCCGATTGCATGCATTATCGAACACATTCGGTAAAGCCAAAAGGCCCTAAAAAATGAAAATGTTTTGTTAGAGGTTGTCAAATTTAGAATCAGTGTAATTAGCGAATGTAAGCATAAAACTGTTGTGCATTTAGTGTAAGTACAATCTCGCTGGCTTGTATCGTATATAAATCGTGTGTGTAGTTGGTGTAATGCTGTCTCATCTATACGTACAGTCTACTCTGCGTGCTGCTATACTCACATTGTCAAGTGTCATAGTGAATGTTGTATAAGTATTCAATAGTATTGAGAATGTATGTATTGTATATAAGTGTCTCATTAATGTGTAATGATTATGATGTATTAATAGTTAAAAGTGTGTGTGTTAGTTGATGTTAGTTAGTGTGTTATGTAATAAATATATATATATATATAATATATATAATACTATATATTATATATATGTAGTGTGATGTGTGTTGATGTTGAGTATTTTTCTTTTACTAAATAAAATTTAATAACATAAATAAGCTATATATAATGTATATCTATAAATTTATATAATAGTTATATTATCTAATCAAAAACTGAAGAAATAAATAATAATAAATTGCATTGAACTATAATTTAATATATGAAATTAATTATAATATATAAATAATATAAACAAACAAATAATAAAAAATTATAAATATACACAAGTATATCTTCAATACCAAAATCTCACCAACACTACAGAAAATAACAATTCTAATGAATTTAAACTACTAGCGCTTATTAAGAATAAGTAAAAATACTAAAATCTAACTGCACTCACACTAAAATAAATATTACAGAGTGAGATAATATAAAAATAAGAGAGGACATTACATATAAACTAATGGAACAAAATTCATAAAATACACAATACTGAGAGTGAGATAAAAGATATTTAAAAGCAAACTAATAATTAAATATTATAATAAATCCACATATGGAAAAACTTCAAGATTGTTAGTTTAAATGAAAAATATTATTGAGAAGGACCGTGTTTAAGTAAAAGAGGCACTATGGTGAGGAAAAACCCACTTATCATGAAGGAGCGTTATAAAAAATAAACATAGAAAGCCAAAAGCTATAAGCAGAAAGGTAAGGAGCCAACATTAAAAAAGTTACTATAGGAATTATATATGAATTCAGTCTAGATAGTTTTTCGAATATGTCTATGGTAACACGCAGAAATAGTGTGTAACAGTTTCAGTTAATTATTCTAGTAAGAACTTAAAAATTGGAAGTACAAGTCAGTAATTTTAGTAAAGCAGGGGCTCGCACACAAACAAATAGGCATACTAATCTCACCGCCCACAATTTTATTTTATTAATGATATATTTTAGAATGTAAATTGATTTCGAGGGCTTCACACCACTGCTATATCTAGATTTTTTGACTCGAAGTTGTTGTAACTAGCACTTATGAAATTCCTGGTATTGTGTATATATTGCTTAAAATTGAAAATAATTTAAGAAATTTTTTAAAATCATGTACTAAATTGTTAAAAAGAGAAGAAAACTTAAAATCACACTTATGTGAGCTTTGAACGACAAATTTCATAAGTTTCTATTCAAAAACATTCATTAGTTGTCAAGGCATTTTTAAATGCTCGGAGGTAGGGTACTGAGAACACAGTTGAGTCTCCAAATAGACCGCCATAAAGACAGAGCTAAAACACTCATAAAACAATAATAGTACAGTACTTAAATCCCCCCTCTATATATAGGTGTTATATAGAGTTAAAACAACCTTCTATTTAGTATTATTTACTGCTTTTACTACATTTGTAAATGGTAATGTAATGATTTATAATGTTTATTTAGTAAAATTTACGCATCAAATGTGTTAGAGTATAATAAATTAAAATGTTTATATATATATATTATATCAGACTCCACTCTGAATCTTATAAATAATTGCCACATTTACAATATATTTATAAAATTTATAAATAAAACAGTATTAAAACAGAAAGTATTAAGTAAAAATAATGTAATAAATTATTAAAATAATGTGTTAATTAATAGGTCTGTAATGAGTTTCAGTTTTAGGTTAGGTCGCGAAAATGTTTTAATAAAAATGTTTTAAGTATGAAATAAAAAAATGACATGAACTCGTTAGTAATATTTGAAAAGAAAAATTCTGTATTGAGTATAATAATTAATTTAATATGAAATAAAATATATATATATAGTAATATATAGACTATATATAATATATATTAATTAATGATATATATATATTTCATTCTGAGCGTCTCAATATTAGTAGTATAAATATTGCGCCTGTCAAGGGCGGCACGCTAAATAGTAGCGGTAGCGGGTACGCTCTATAGGAAAATTGCTAGTACCTTAGCGGTAGCGGCTACAACTGCGGAGTACGGTATAGTAGGTATATAGGTATATCTGTAGACACAGTTACATTAACAGAGTCTCTGCCTAACACGGCGGCACACGGGGCTCTACGGCGGGTGCGTGAGATCGAGAAACCTGACAATGGCTGTGCACAGTAGCCTCTGACACGATATGAAGAACCTGCGTGTTTTAGGGCGGCTCGGCCGAGAGATGAAATTTTTTTGCGCAATTACCATCCTCGTACTTGCCGGTGAACCATAAGAGGGCGGCACGCTTGCGCCCTAACCTAAACCTAACCGTTAACTTCAACCAACTAATCTAACTTAAACCTATCCTAATTTCCCCCCCAGAAACAGGTCACAAAACACAATTTCCATTTCCGCCCCCCTCTAACGAACACTCCTCCTCGCTAACTAGATGCTAACCTGTCTGAATTTTTGTTTGATCCGACCTCCCGTTCCGTTTGGGCAGTTAACGTACCTTGTGTCCAGTAAATGTAGGTGAGGGGGTTATATTATATATATATAGCTTTATATGTGAATAACTAAGGTGGAGTGAAGTAAAATAATATAAGTTAATATTTTAAACTCTGTTCTTACGATGATGAACGTATATATATGAGTATAGAGATGAGACATCATATAGATATTGATATTTCATTCGAAAGTATAATTGAATAATCTAATACATATAGTAATGGTATCAAGATGCCTTCAATTACAAAGATGATACATTTCATAAAAGTAATAAATAGATCCTTTTCAAAGTTGATAGGCATTACAATGCTGATATATTAGGCATAATGTATCTTGTATAATAGTCATCTCACTATAGTATATATATATACTTGATTATATAGGGCATTATAATGCTGAGATTGAGTCATATATCAATGCTTGCTCTATCTATGAATGGTAGTAAATACTTTTAGACCTATCCTTTCAGTTTACAATACTCATAATTATAGACTGAAGCAATAATCAAAATTATCGTAAGTGTGTTAGAGTGTAATAAGGTGTAAAAGTATATATATTATGTTATCTGAGCTGTTTGTTGTATGTGTTAGTGTGTAAGTAATATAATGGTTTTTTATGTAATATAAGTGATCTTAAATGGAGAGTGTAAGGTTGACTATAAAGTTATGTTTATATAATAAATACTTAATACTACTCATATTTAGTTATAAGAGAAAGCATTATCTTGACATGAATTAGTATTATATAATTACTCGACTCTCGAAAATATCCGGGAGTTTAAAACCATCATCCTACTTATTCATCGATACTCTATACCTATATCCTTCAGAAAATACAACAAACAGCTACAGGCGAGAATGAGGTTAGAGGTTACTAATTTGCTTATGGGAACTTCCCTAGGGAAAATATGTCTTATGCAAAGAAGAACTGTCATTATAGAAGAAAAAAGTAACAAACTACAAGTATAAAAAGAAGAGAACACAATAAATAGTAATTGGTCCAACTCACGTAACTATCCTCAAAAAAACTACATAGCTGTCTAGGCACAACGTAAGCTACATTTTGTGGCAACTCTACCTTTGAGTAATATCCATTACTTGGCACTCCATGGGCTATCTTCAGGAAATGTGCACTCAATATAAAAATAGAGATAACATTACACCTATGAACTACATCTGAGATAACATAATTGGCGCTTATATTTTTCTATTTAGTATAAGACACTAAAGTACACATTCCAACTAGATACTCCTTACGGTGATGGGAACCATCAAAGCCATCAAGTTAGCGTGGTTCAAAATTGACCCATGGTATTTGGCAAGGTCAAGAGGCGAAATATTCATGGGTCAAACAATGTAAAGACATCAAAAAAGGGAGGGTAAAGTCCCTAAAGGAAGGACAAAAAAATTACCGTGGTCAAATTTGACCCACGGTATATATGGCAAGGTAAAAAGCCGAAATATCATGGTTCAGACAAGGTTAAAGACATCAGAAAATAGGGCTAAGCCCCTAAAGGAAGATCAAAAATTACTCCCTGTGGGCCAAAATTGAACCCCCATGGAACCACCAACAAGGGGTTGGTCTGAACAAAATTTCCATGGGCAAAAAATGACCCTTGGAAGACCAAAAGGGTTGGTCCAAAAATTAAGGTTGGCCAAAATTGACCCATGGACAGACCAAAGGGTAGCCAAAAATAACCGTGGGCCAAAAATAAGCCCCTCAAGGAAGACCAAAAAAATTACCGTGGGCAAAAAATGACCCATGGAAGATAAAAGGGTTGGTTGAAAATTAGGGTGGACCAAAATGTGTCCCATGGAAGACCCAAGGTAAGCCTAAAATTCCGGGCCAAAGATTGACCCATGGAAGACCAAAGGGTAGCCTAAAATTACCGTGGCCAAAATTGACCCACGGAAGACCAAAAGGTTGGTCGAAATATCATGGTTCGAAACATAGGTTAGACATCAAAAAGGGCTACGCCCCCTAAAGGGTGTGCCAAACAATCGTGGGCCAAAAATTGACCCCCATGGTCGAAAATAAATTTAGGTGGCCCCCGGGTACGTAACAACGGTTGCTTTACGCCAACCGTTTTGCGCAACCCGCTCCGAAGGTGCTAAACAATCAGCGGTTTTGCCGAAAAAATGCGAGAGCGTTGCACAAAAAATTAGCGGTTGCCAAATAAAAAGGCAAGGGTCGGTCGAAGGTCAGGCCAAAAAAAGGTCAAGGCCAAGGTAAAAATACCCTCAGGAAAACAAACACGTCGTGCGGGTTCAGAAAAGGTCAATAATGAAGGTTAAAAAATTGGGTTATCATTTTTTACCCCAAGGTAGGTCTCCAATAGGGAGTAAAAATTTGGGGTATAAAAATTTGGGGTAAAAAATAGCGTTGTCCAATATGTGTGCCCTACTACTAACGAATCTTTGATAATGCGTTGTGTTTCTTCATCACTTACTTAACTTGTTCTTAGAAATTCTTTGAGTGAATCTGTTATTGATTTACTGTAGATTTTGGTTTTATATTTTCATTTTTCTTTTAATGGATGGCTAATAATAGACTGTTCGGATTGAAGTTTTCCTTTGCAAGTTTACTAAAAGCGTGGGTAAACATTTTGCTTAACTTTCCACCAACTGACTGGATCATCATTTGAATCTAATCATTTTTTCTTGGTGATTGGTTTTCAATCATTTGCATTACATCTTTGGGTTAATGCGTGTGTTTTCTTCATCACTACTGACTGTAGGAATTCTTCCAGTGAATATGTTATGTTTTTAATTCAAGTTAGCATTTAGCGTTAGGGGTTCTGTTTAGATTTTGTTTTTTTCGCTTTTATTGGTGGCGAATTGAAAGTTTTTCAACTGCAACACAAAGTAAAGATTTAACTCGTTCGTAAAGTGAACGTTACAAAAAACAAACTTGCTTTATACGGGTAATCTAAGTTAAGTTGCAAAGAATGAAAGGTCATTAATTCCAACAGAACCAAAGCGTTTTTTAACCTCTAGTTTAATTAAAATCTTTCATTCTTTTTAAACCGTCATCCATTTTCATTTTGAAGATGGTTCAAATGCTTCCTTAGCGTGAGATTTAATGGTCTGGTATACAATAAGAGGCAGAGCTGTCACGAGGTTGCTGGTATTTTTTTTGGTTAGTATTCTTTCAAATGGTTTCAATAAGCTTAATGCAGTGTGATATTATGATGTCATTTTCCAATTTAATAAGATTGTTAACTTTGGGATACGAACTGGCGTACGAAGCAAGAATTCTTTTGTAGCAATAATCTTTCCATCATATGAAGGGTGCTATTCCAGCAAGTTGGAATGTTCCCTTTAACCTCCAACATTAGATATGGAATATCAAGCCGATTTTGAATTCCTTCAACTCATTTACATTTCTATTTTATTTTTCAGATTCAATATAATTTACTTTATTATAAAAATTCTTTATTCAAATCTCGACAATAAACATCCGCGGCAACATCCGCAGGCAAAGAAGCGGAGCGATGCGGATTGCGATCTTTAATAAGTTTGCGGAGCTCGCGGATGGGCGGGATGCGGATGCGATGTTACCTGCATCACTAATATATAATATATATATATAATATAATATATATATATATATTATTTAATACATATTATAATATATATATATATTATATATAATATATTATATATATACATATAATATATATATATTATATTATATATATATACTATATATAATATATAATATACAGAGGTTTTTCAGGTTTTGCCATGTTGGATTTATTTTAAAGATCTTGTGGCGAAAAATAGTATTTCCGTCCTTAAACCCAAAATGAGTAAAATCAATTCAGGAATTCCGAAATTACTATTTTCGCTTCACTCAACTTTGTAATATTTTACTTCCTGTCTAATATCAATATGTAATAAATATATATATATTATATTATATATATATATATATATATATATATATATATATATATATATTATAATATATAAATTAATATATTTATATTATATAATATATATATATTTAATATATTATATATATATATATATCTTGATATTAATATATATATTATAAAATAGCATTAAAAATAAGAGGGTATTAAAATTATTCCAGTGTTTTAATTGTTTCCAGATAATAAGTATTGTTGCAATAACAAAATACTAATTTCACCAATACGCATAAAATCAGATATATGCAACTTCAACAAAACAAATAGTACAAATGACTATATTGACAGTTTAAAAAACTCAATTATCGAACATTAGTATCCAAATGTCAATATTGTTACAACACTTAAACACTAACTCTGGCACAGGTTCAGCAAAACCAATACAAAGAAAACACTATTGCTCTAATATCATCAAAAATGGCAACCTAAATTCACAACAAGCAATTCAATGTAACGAATAATGACTGGGTGGCTATGAAACAAAGATTCCATACAGGAACGCCCAATTAAAAATGTAATGCATTGGTTGAATAGATAATAATTATATGTCATAACTTACTCTTCTAGCAGTACTTACATTCCATTGGCCAGGCCCCCGTGACAATACAACCAACTAACACTTTCCAAGATTTCTCAAACCTATATCGTAAACAGTATTTCAACCTCCTGTCGAATAGTTACCGCCTGTGCTAATACTACAAGCAATTTTAGTACTCAAACTCACAACAACGGTCTCTCCCTTTGAAGGGTCCTTAAGTGAAACAAGCGGTTTGAACGGGTCGTTCTTTATATGAAAACGGTCCAGTTCAATAATACTCGTTATCAATGAATTTACCCGTTTTATGATCAATGTTTTGATCATGAAATCAATGTCTTTAAGACCTAAAATAATAAATTCTTGAAATTGAATAAATAAAGAAAGTAAACTACCTTTGGAAAAACTCAAGAAAAACTACTGGAATAAATTTAAAAATACTTTATAAAAAAAAATGAATACGTACGCTTTATACAAACAAAAGTTTTATTGACATCTCAGTACATTGTAATTAGGATGTCCACAATATCTAAAACATGCCGCACGAAGGGATAGAACTTCTTATAAAGTACCAAATATTAATAATATTTATGCTTTAAAATACCTCTTGCAATATAGATCAACGACTCATACATTTATTAACATGCAGTTGTACATTGTATATGTGCATCAAAGTATATATGCAAACCACTGTTAAACAATAACAAAATACTCTAACATTAAATTCATACAGATCCTCGCCCATAAATAGGTATATAAAATATATAAATATTTATGTTCAAAAATGTATATAAATAAATATAATCTATTAACAAAAATATATAGACCGATTGATTTGATAGGTAATCTTAAATCTATACTTGAAAATTAATCAGATTTGAAATTTACAAAAAACATCGATTCGGTCAGTGTGACCAAGTAATAGAAAGGATAGCTGGACTATTTTACAGTAACTGTTCTGCTAATGCACAAGAGTATGACCTATTAGTGAATTAAATAAATCTTTGTTGTAAACAAACATTGAGTACACAAATACAAAAACATTAACCATTATTTAAAATAAATATCAAACTTACAATTTTTTATATATTTTTCACCACAATATATTAATTGAAAAACTTAGAAATAAATTACGAATAAATATAAGCTTAACCTGCCAAGTAACCTCTAGCAACGATTTCAAACGCAATACTCTTTACAAATGCACAACTGCAGACGACACTGATTGATTATACGAATGATATACATAAAAATACAAATCTACTCACAATTCTTTTAAGAACACCAAACTTAATTACCTTAACTTACAATAAACAAAACGGCAATATTTCACACATCGAAATTATATCACCACGTATAAATTTAAAACAAATATTACATTTTTACTTTTGTAATATAAGCACAAAATAAAACAACTTCTTGGTATTACGAAAATACACAAATCTAACATATAATAATTGATCGAGACATTACGACGGCAATTGTAAAAAAGGTACCAACATAATACAACTTTAGTTAACACAATGAGAAAAGCGGCAAAGATCACAATTATTCTTAATTTTTTAACTTATTTATTTATTTATAAATTTTAGTAATATAGATTACGCCTTCTTAACGAATCACAATCCTTTAAAACAACAGCAAGTAAAATGATGTATAGTATGTAATTAATTTAATTTAGTAAAACAAAAAAATATATTACAAGACATCTGAAGAGAAGGCGTGATTGGTATTCCTTGTAAATCATTAACTACTTCTCAAGAATGACAATCTTTCATTCCAATCAGAATAAAAAAACCAAATTAAATCGAAGATGATGAAGGCTTCACTTTAGAAGTAGAAACAAAAAAATGCATTTATTCAATAAAATACTAATTTTATATATACTATTAATAAACCATTTATTATATATATAATTATTTATAAAAGGTAAGTAATATCGCTCATACTAACCTTGGGCCCCATTCGACTTTTAAAAATAAATAATTAATAATAATAATAAAATATATAATTAATAATAATTGTATAGATAATAATGATATACTAATAATAAGATTGACAACACGACCAATGACAATTCAGATTTTAAAAAGTAAGTCTTAAACAGATGAGTTTCTCTCATTGTTTATTGTTTACTCCTTTACGAATAACAAACATATTTACAGGCGGTTTTGACCGGGCCTTGCGGCATTACATTAGGTATATGGACAAAAAGAAAATAAAT
Source organism: Trachelipus rathkii (assembly GCA_015478945.1). Lineage (NCBI taxonomy): Eukaryota > Metazoa > Arthropoda > Malacostraca > Isopoda > Trachelipodidae > Trachelipus > Trachelipus rathkii. The sequence goes on along the minus strand of JABUQX010062579.1, from coordinate 18,184 downwards.
AACATTGCAATAGCAATTGGTGTCATTTTAAAACAAATAAATGAAAACAATTTATATACTTCATGTACCACTGCATTACAATTATTATTATTATTATATTATGTGATCATTTTCTTATTATTATTATTACTTATTACTTATTATTATTATTATTTATTATTTACTTATTATTATTATTTTATTATTATTATTTTTATTTTCTCAACGTCTGATCGTATTTGTCATTTTCATTTTTATTTATGTTTTTATTTCTTTACTTTTACTTATTGATTTGCATTTATACTAATATAGTTCTATTATTTATTATTATTTATTTTTATTATTATATTATTATTATTAATTATTATTATTATTATTATTTTATTATTATTAATTATTATGGGAACCTTAACTACATTTATTATTATTATTATTATTATGTGATTATTATTATTATTATTATATGTCTTATTATTATATCGTTTATAATCTAGACAATATTGACTTGGAATTATAAGTGTCTTTAATTTATATATTATCTCCATTATTATTATTATTATTATTTATTATTATTATATCTATTAATTAGTTATTATTTTATTATTATTATTATATTATTATTATTTGATTATATTATTATTATTATATATTATTATATTAGTTTATTATTATTAAATTATATTAGTTAGTTGATTATCGTATTAAAATTATTTTGTATTAGTTATTATTATTATATTATTATTATATATTATTATTATTTATTATCTACTTATTATTTATTATAAATCTATCTTTTCATCACTTATTAACATTGATCTATTATATTAGTTTTTATTTTTTATTAATCTATTACATTTATCATTATTATCTTATTATTATTATTATTATTAATTTTATTAAATTATTATATATTATATATTATTATTATTATTATTTATTTATATTATTATATTATTATTATTGTTATTAATTATTATTATTATTGGCAAGAGTCAACCCTTCCTCTTTAAAGTGTTGTACTCCTCCGCGAAAAACTTTTCCCACGATCTAAAAGCTTGTACACAACCGGCAAATAATCAATTGTCTGTAGTATGGGCAATTTGGTTTAAACGTCAGCACGTCACCAACAGAGACCCTTAAAAATAACTATGCAGAAAAATTGAATTTGTGTTTTATTAGAGTCTCGAAATTATAGTAACGGAGTTCTACAGTTTCACTTTCCAAAAACCTAATCTAGCTTAAAAACGTTCAGCATGTTTACCCTTACACTAAGTTCTCACATCATTTTAAACTAATTAGAGAGTGAGTGAAGTGGAAATGCAACTTTCGAACTTAAAACTTATTGTGCAGGACCAGGATTGCGACGGAAAAATCGTAATTTTAGCCACAAATTACATTACAAGCTAGACGAAAGCAAAATACATGTATAATTGAATCTCATTGAAAGCAAATTTTATACAAGCTTCATAAATATGAGTGCAAAAAGTCCCTAAAATGGTTCAGGATTCACGAACCTCTCGAGTGCCTTTGTCATAAAAAATATTTAAAACTCTGCGCTGGTGATCTTTAAAGGTATTAAAGAGAGCACCATCCCTTTCTTAATATGTTTTATATTGAAAATCTTACAGTATACACTGACTTAATCTAATTATGTATAGTGGTTGGTATGATATTATTATTATTATTATTATTTATTATTGGAGATTATGTATTTATATATATTATGTCTCACTATATCTCCACTCTATTATACTGATTTAATTATGTCTTCCCCTGTGAGTATTATTATTATTATTAAATGGCCGAATATTATTATTATTATGTAATTGAAATTCACAAGCGATTTATTATTATTTGGCTCACTTTTATTGGTGTATTATATATTATTAATTTATTATTATTATTATTATTATTTATTATATTATTATTATTTATTATTATTATTATATTTATTAATTATATTATTTACCATCTTTGAGTGTTTATTATTATTATTGATATTATCTTATTTAATTAGTAAATAAAATAATAATTAATATAATTAAGTTCAAATATATTTTAATCATGGGAGAGTGAATTTATTTTTAAAGAGGATATACCAATCATTTATTATTGTAATTAGTGACTTGTTATGACATAAACTAGATTAATACAATTTTATAGTTTGATTATAAATATATTTATATTAACAATATTAATATTTTATTTTTTTATATTCTTTATTTATTATATTTTATTATTTATTATAACATTATTTTCCAATTGAGTTTAAATATTATTATGAGGTTACACTTCAGGAATTTCCAAAAGTAAGTTATTATATATCCTTTTTACGTTACTATTATTGTTAGTCTATATTTGTAGATTTTTTGAGATTATATCATATATTATATAATTATTATATAATATATTATTATTATTTAATTAATATTATTATTTTAATTAATTTAATTATATTAATTATATATATATTAATTATTATTATATATATAAGTATTATTATTTAGATAATTATATGATAATTCATTATTTAGATAGAATATTATTATTTATTTAATTTATTGTTATTATTATTATTATTATTTTTATTATATATATTAATTATTATTATTATTAATTATATTAATTATATATATTATTATTATTTTATATTATGATATAATTTATATATAGTATATTATTTAACATTTTTATCTCTATCGCTGATTAATCACTTATAATATATCTGGAGTGATCCACTTAGCATTATTCCACTAGCATATATTTGTAATTACTACTTTTTTCATGTCATTTAGTTATTTAGTCATTTATTGTTTAAGTTATTTCTCAGTTATAGTATATTATAGTAGTATGTATGTTATTTATAAAATTATTATCCAATTATATATACATCTACTATTATTATTATTATTTATAATTTAATTATTATAATTATTATATTAATATTTAATATATTATATTATATTCATTATTTATTAACTATTATATTATTATAATATTATATATATTTAATTATAATATGATATATTATTATTATTATATAATTATTATTTATAATTTATATATTTATATAATTATATATATATATTATTATTTAATTTAATTATTATTATTTATTATTTATAATATATATTTATATATTTTATTTAATATATATATATATAATTTAATTATTATATTTATAATTATATGTTATAATTATATATTTAATGTAGTATAGTAAATACTCAATTATTTTTAGTTAGTCTCTCACTTCTCATTTCTCACTTTCTCAGTCTTCATGTAGTCTACTTGGGTAAGTCAAAAAAGTTTGTTGGTATGTTAAGTAGTAGTAGTAGTTAAAGCAGTATTTTTGTAAGAGTAGTAGAAATATAGTATCTAATAAGAATATTAGTAGGTCCAGTATGTAATTGACTTAGTAATTTATCATATATATAATATATTATATTATATATAATATATATATATACTAATATATATATATATATATATATAGTATATTATATATTAATTATATATATATATATATATTTATATTATATATAATATATATATAATATATATATATTATATATATTAATATATATTATATATATATTATATATATATATATATATATATACTAATATATATATACTTATATATATATAAAAGGTATCGGTAGCTAGGAAATTATGACTAGTATTAGTTGGATGTATATGACTATATTATATATGAAAGTTAAGATTAATCACCTGATGAAACCGCCAGATGAACCCTTAAATCAACATTTTTATTGTTAAAATAAATCTCTGAAATTATATCTGGAGAGCGTGGAAGAATTGGCGAGAATTTACTTGCGTTCAATAATTATCCCATAATGACAGCTTGTTCACCCGCTTAAGACTAGCTTTAGAAATGAGCATAAATATGTAAGTTTCTCTAGTGGTTGATGGTAAGTTTTGAACATACACTTGGTGAAATGCCTCCTTTATATTTATTATCTCACTCAATTGCGAAATCTGTGAGCTGAATATTAACAGTGCTCGAGGTGAGTACAATAATTTCTTTTTGCTGAGAAGGCATTTTTAATAGTACATCACCTTACACAGGAATACTCAAATTTTCGTTCTATTTTCCTCATTTTCTAATTACTTATATGGGTCATCTTCACGAAATTTTATTTATGTAACTTGTCATAATATATTAAATTTTATTTAGTAAAAGCGTATATGAGTATATAGAATACCAAGAAACTAATGGCACTATCTCAAACTCATATCATTTAAATTACAATACGGTGAATTATACACTTTATGTGGTGTAATTTATCAAACAAGCTAACTCTATTAATATCGATATGATAAAATTTTTTCTATAATGTCTAAATATAAGTTAATCGTCCGATTAGTAATATTTATATGCTGAATAAATAAATAAGTTTAAGTCTTTAAAAAAAAGTTATATTAACAATTTATAATATTAAAACTTTTTTAAAATATTATTATATATAGAATGAGTATATATATCTTATTGATATAACGTATTATAGACATTATGTTTTATTATGGAACCATTAATTATATATATAGGTTAAATATGGTTATCGTTATATTTAAATTAGATTGCAAATCACGTATTATCAAATATTATTCGTCATTATTTATAATGTATTACTAGAATATATATTTTTACTTATTAATAAATTAACATAAATTGATGGTATAATCTACCATGTGAATCTATCTATGAATTGAGTCCTCTTAGGCTATAAAAGTGTTTTAATAAGAAATACCGCAGTTGCAGGGGATATCCATTCTCTAGCATGAATCCCAGCTTCGATAAACACTACTGGTTTCTTTTCTGGAGAACCTTCGCTAATTTTCGCCATTATAATAGGCCTTCCTTATGATGTTTTCCCGATACTTAGAATACGTATCTTCTAAGGGTATTTTTTCTACAGGCACCTCAAGAATTTGTTAATAACACCATAACGGTTGTACACTGTAAAATCGAACTGACATTCAGTATTTGAATCGTCTTCATTATCAGCGAACAAATTAAAACACCTATAAACGTGTGTGATAACTTCATATAATTGTTTTCTAAATATATAATTATCAGATTGAAACGTATGTAAATTCCATTGTAAAATGTATTAATATATACAAATTTACTGAATATAAAGTATAAAGCAGATTGTGTGAAATGTTACAGGTTCAATATCGTGCGTGAAACATCAAAAGATAAACTAAGAAAAAATAAACAAGGAAAACAGAATATAAGAATATATAATATATATAATATATATATATAATATATATAATTATTATTTATAATTATATACTCTTTTATTTTTATTTATAAAATTATAAACTATAATATATATACCTATCCTATACTGCTCATTTTAGTCATTATTTAATGAAAATAACAAATATATTATATTACTTTTTATCACTGTACGTAAAATTTTATTTTTTTTTTAATATACTCTAAAAAAAATATTTATTATGCAATCATGAGCACAAAAAGGTAATAAACTTTCCCAGGAGACATTTTCATCTGAATTAGAGAGAGAGAGAGCGCAGAGAGAGAGAGACAAAGCAAAGGAAATGAAGAGAGGAGAGAGAGATGATGTATTAGATGTTAGAGTAACATAGAGAGTAGAGATAGAGAGAGTATGAGAGTCAAGAAGCTACAAGGGGAACTAGTATGAGTGTATCAACTGTGATTTAGAGACATTTTGACTTGCACGACTCACAAGATAAAAATAATTTTTTGTAACGTCCCGAACTTATTTAACTTTGAAAGGAAGAGAAATATTCGCTAATAAAAATATAGTCAAAATTTTTATGCAAATTTTATAGAATAGATGGACTTCAGTGTTTCGATCGGTGTATTTAGTGCTGTGTGTTTGAGTAATGCATTAGTTGGGATGGACAGAGAAAGTTATGCTTTGCGAAGTTGAATAAGATAGGAAAATGCAAATATTAGATAGATTTTTTAGCTAGCACTCGGTACGTAGATGAAAGTTGAGCAATATACGGTTAGTAGGTATGAAGGGAAGTTGAATGGGGAAAATGAAACATTTTATGTTTAGTATGTTGAAGTTGGGTTAAGGATAATTATCCATGGTTTTTGAGATAATGATGTTATAATGTTCTTAGACAATACTAATAAGAAAAGAAATAGGTGGGATTTTAGATGAATTTTAATGTGTGCTTTACGATATATATGATTCATTTTATGTCTATTTTTCTAATAATTCTTTACGGCATTGATAAAGATATTTGTTTCAGTGATATTTTTTATTTTGTGCTTTTGTTTTAATGTTTATTATGGTAGTAGAGGATTAGGTGTTTAATTTATCACTGGTTACAGAAATGATAGGTTATAATTTCAGATACAATGCAAGTCGAGAAATATTTGTTTCATTGTGCATTTTCGATCTTTCTGGTTGTTTCATTTTTTATAGTTTTTATGTTTTCATGCTGTGCTCAATTTGTAAAGTTTGATGGTTCATTAGTTCTTTTGTTGGTATTGATTTCATTAGAGCATGATTTTATATGCATCTCTTAAAACATTATATTTTGCTGATCTTTTTGTCTATATAGATCTTTAACACATTTGACATTGCATTTTCTACGACTAAAATAAATTTTTCACAGATAAGATATGGGGATTTTATTTTCTTATCAATTGGTGATTCTGTGTTAACTTCCTTTCATTGACTTTCCTTGTATGGTATTAGTTATTGGTTTAAGCTGCTTTTCAGGATATCTATCTTGTCCATAACGATCATTCAGCGATATGTATAAATCAAGTAAGATTCATTTCAGCATAATACCAATATAGAAATATAATATAATTTAATTCTTTTGTATTTATATAATACATAAATAATTAGCGATTTTACGTTGACTACAATTAAAAGATATAAAGAAGAAATATATTAAGAATTAAATTTAAATAATCAATTAATTGTGCTTTTATTTTTTTTGTTTACAGAATATATATATAATATAAAATATCAGAAATGTGAATAAGAATGAAATTTAATAAGGATATAGACGAATGGAATTAGAATACATAGATATAGGATAAATGATAATAGACACATCAATCGTAATTATGATATATAGAGTATTAATATATTAATATATAATAGAGTTATGAGACTATAAGTTATCTATAAATAATAATAATATAATAATAATAAATAATAAATAATAATAATAATAATAATAATATTAATAATAATAATAATATAATAATATAATAAAAAATCCACTTGTCGGTGGGTTGGTTAGTCCTTGTTCACTGTAACTAAAAACAATTATTAATTAATTAATAAAATTTGTTTTAAGTAATGTAATATAATAATATCAGATAATAATTAATAATAATAATAATAATATATAAATTAAGGATAATAATAATAATTAATAAAAATAAATTTAATTGAAATATAAATCTAGTATGTAAGAAAATAGGATAATAAATAATTTCAATATATTCATATATAATAATAAAAACTATCAAGAAATGAACTATGAACAAATATAAATTAAGATACAGCTGTCCATAATGTTAATATCTAAGTACTACTACCTATTCTAAAGAACAATACATTTAAAGTTTTTCTTAATAATCAATATATATATATGAATTTTATGTTGCTTATTTTCAAGCCATCTTATAAGCTAAAACCAGGAAACATGAAGAAATATTTTATTTAGTAATTTTTCCTAGAATAAAGTAAAACTATTGATTTAATTAAAGCTACGATGACTCAGACCCATAACTTACACTATCGGACATTTTCACAGTGAAGATATTATATTATTATTTTAATATTTATATCAATTTTGATAATATAATTAATATTTATATTAATACTATAACAAAATAAATAAACAAAATTAATAAATTTATAATAAGTATTAGTATAAAGTATTAAACCTCATACGTTGGATTTTTGTCTATTTAATATAACTTAGTTTAATTATATCATTAGATAATTTCAATTTATAATTTTTATGTTATATTTAACTTAGGTATTAATGATTTTATTAAGCAGCATGATTTCCCCGGAGTGTAGCATTTATTAAATAATCTTATCTCATATTTACTTTGTATGAATGGAGAAGTCACTCTTTTTATGTCATGTTATTATCTATATAGGGATTTATTTTAGGTGGTTTCTTTTTCACTTAATATATGTTTATGATAATATAATAATTTTACATTCGGTCACTTATCTTATAATTGACTTAGCGCATCTCATGTTGAAGTATATATACGTTGTTTGATACTATTAATTAGTAGACGTAGCGTATTATAATACCTCATTCAGAACATTATGAAATGTACTAAGTATATATACATACGTTACTTAACATTACTCACTATTACGATAGTAGCTTCATACGAGTATAGAAGAACAGAAGCTGCAGTTATCTAAATTGGAGGCTTAATAGTATAATAATCTTAAATAACTTCTTATATCCCAGTCTATTTTATGCTTTAATATATTATCATTTTCTCAAAATTAATCTTTAATTTGTTTTTCTTCCTCTATTTTTTTTCTGTAATTATAATTTTCGTTTTATCAAATATATCTATATATAAGCTTGAATCAGAGCCCTAAAGTTGTCTCATTATCTTGTATAGATTTATTTAGTCACTTCTATCAATTTTTCCATCCTCTTTACTTTTTTAATGTTTAAATCGTCTAATGAAATTAATATAGTTAATTTATTTTGCCTCACTTATCAAAGTAAATTTCAAACCAATGTGATCTTCTTATTTTTGGATTAGAACTCTTGAATCATTGTATTCTGGGTCGTTAAATATAAAAAGATGTCGTCTACGTTAATCGAATCTCAAATATACCTAGGTTGTCGTAAATGGCAGCAACAATTTTTCCCTTAATTATTTATAATTTGAAAAGACTTTGCAGTTCTTTACATTTCAAAATAACTGACAGTTTACATCTCTTGTTATGAAATTTAATGAATTGGAGGAAGTCTAAGAAGTACCTCTGCGAATGCTTTAGGCTCTTCTGGCACATCAGTAACTTCACAATTGATGGGATTCCTAACCCATCTGATATTTCTTAATAATTTTGAAGACATTTACATATTAAATAATTAAAGAGGATGGAAAATAATTGATTAAGAAAGTATGTACTTTAGTTAATTTTTCTTTTAAAGAGTGGATGAAAAACCATTTGAATTATCAACTCTCATTCTTTCACAGATTATGACAAATTGCTTACCATAAATGAAAAGGAAAACGATAAGCGCGTTTAAGATATAGTCTGATTTGACCCTTTTTTGATTTAGAAATTAAAAGAATAACAAAGAATCTCTGATAAACAATAACTTTCCCTAAAAATATATGTGATAATACTATAAAGCAATTACTTATTTTAAATTGCTTATAATCAAATTAAAATGTAAGTGAAATGACAAAAGAAATAAAATGTACTATTCTATAGTATATTATAAATGAAATATAATTAGTCAAGAACAAAAAATGATAAGGAGAAAGATATAACAAAATTACTAAAAATAATATAGAACTTCTCGTAAAAGAGACTAATCTCTGTATTAATAGGTTGACGACGGGAAGAAGCTTTTACTGGGTGGAGAGAATGTGTTATTACTAATAGTCGTAAAGGCCATATGATTAACTGTTTGTAAGACATGCAAACTTTCGCGCTGCATCTAGTCTCTATATACTGTTGAAAGCGCATATTTCTCAGATGTTGGAAGTTGCTAGTGAATAAAACGAATATTTGGGTGTAATATCGTTAAATATTTTCAATGTTCTGAAAGTGAGATTGATAAAACCGCTCCGCTTATATTGCGATCATCTAACAACGTATACCCCTCACATGAGAATGCGAGACATAAGTATGTAGGCGAGCGACTCACCGCTCATGTAGAACATATTAAGTGGTTTCACGCACTACACCTCCAGACTAAAAATATACACGATAACAGCTATAAGAGGGCTTTCCATAATAATACATACAGAAAAGTAGCGATTTGTGTTATGTAATTGGGTGCCATACCCGGGAATCAATTGCTCTTAAGGAAACATGAAACATTAATTAAACATAAAATATAATGAAATGTCTAACTTTTTTTAACATTTTTAAATGACAAAAAGTCAATGGTTAGGGGATAAACTTGTTCATAAATATTTATAGAATTATTAATTTTGTTTTTATTTTTTTTGTTTATTAGTTTTAAATAATATTATAATGAAGCACAAAATACACTCGCTATACGTATTAATATAAAAAATAGAAACTATTAAATGAAAATCTCCGAAGTGTACGGACGAAAGCTTGTAACTTCTAACATTATAGTTTTTATTTTATTCCAGGATAATAACTAAGGAATGATTATTTCTTACATTCTGTAGAAAGAAATTCTTTTAGAGGCTTGAAAAAGCAACACATCATATGTTTAAAAAATAACTTCTCGCTAGAATCCATTTGAGTCTATTTATGAATAATCATGCATAATCCAATTATAGATAATTACTCGAATAATATAATATATAATACTATAATAATCAATTATATAATAATAATATATAAAAATAAGTTAATGCTGATTAACAAAATACTATAATAATATATTAATATAATGAAAGATGAAATAATCAAACCAATATAATAATAAAAAATAATAATTAATAATAATATAATTAATAAATATAATAATAATTAAATATATCAGAGTAATTAATAAATAATAATAATAAATAATTATTATATATAATAATAATCCTAATATTAATATTTTTGTGAATATTAATATTTTATTGATTAAATATCGTATTGATATTAATATTAAATATTAATTGTAAGGTGAAAATGATAATATTAATAATAACAACTCACATAATCGAATCTTTCACATGATGTTTAGAATTATAATATCCAATAATACATTTAATGAATTAATAATAATAATAATATAATAAATAATAATAATAATATATTGAGTCAATATATCACTATATAACTAATAATCAAAATACCAATAGAAAATAACTCTTTAAAAATATAATTGAGAAAAATATCTAAAATATTTAATATTTACATTATTCGATCAAATAGTTATTAATTAACTTAATTAGTCAATTAATGAAAAAGATATGAATAATAAAATAAAAAGAAAAAATATTAATGTATTGAATGAATATTTTTGTTTAAATAATAATAATAATAATAATAATAATAATAGATAATAATATAATCATATAATAATAATAATAATAAAATAATAATAATAATAATAATAAATAATGAATAATATAATATAGATAATAAATAATAATAATAATAAATGTAAGTAAAGTAATGATAATAAAAATGTAGCATTGTTTTTGCCCTCTTTAATAAAATTTTATATTAATTTGAATAGAAAAAAAATTAAAATATTTTTTTTTAAAAGAAAATAACAATAAAGAAGGGGGAAAAGGGGAAGGTAAAAGAAAAAAATTCCTTTTTAAATTTACTGGAAAAATAAATATATTATATATATATTAATAATTAATGGATATATAATTAATATATATAAATTATATTATATACTCCGGCTAATTAAATATAATAATGTAGTTCTAACAAACACAGTCACAGTAGCTGATTTAATGATTCAGTGATTAAGCGATTTAAGTTTCAATTATTTTATATGTAAATTTATGTAATTAAAAAATATCTTTTTAATTTATATATATAATCATATAATTTATTTTTTTTATTATATATATTTTTTTAATATCAAATTTTATATTAAAAATATGATTTATATTGTATATCTATATATATATATATATATATAATATATATACATATCTTATATATATAAGTATATATAACTCATATTGTAAAATAATTTAGAGTAATTTAACTCCTTATATTACTATATATAGTTATAATATATATACTTATACTATACTATACTTATAATAATAATTATATATCAGGATATATTATATATTATATACTATATATATTTATATAATTTATATTTATAATATATATAATAGATATATAACATATTTTATAGAATTCTATATATATGTAAATATATTATATATAATATATATATAACTTTATAAGTTTATATCTATCCTATACACTATGATTGGAAAAGGTATACCATAGGAATAGTACGATAAGTTAACTATTGTAAAATGTTTAAATTTGTTTTTGTGATTTATAGATCTATATATATACTATTTATAAACTATATATATATATATATATATATATACTTAATATACTTATTATATAATATATACTATCGGGATATATATATATATATATATAATTATATATAAATTAATATATATATCTTTATAATATATATATATATATATATTAATATTATATATTATTATTTATTTAATATATATCATTTACTTGAAACCATAATTCTATAGCTTTTCTATTTCTATTTCCTTTTCGAAAATTTTACTTTTCTTATTCTCTTTCTCCCTCCATCCTCCACTTTTTCCCTTCCAACATCTTTTTATTATCAACTTCTTCCCTCTACTTCGCTTTCTCTTTACTAATACACCATCCAAGTATTTTTTCGGCTACCTTGGTATAAGTGCGAACTGATTGACTCTCTTGTTTAAAGACGCTGGTTTAATCTCTTATACGGATTCACATAGAACGTTTCTCTCCTCAAATAGGACAAGGTCTCTTGAAATCCAAAATTTTAGTTGATAAAAATTTGATTATAGTGGTTTTTTGACTGTGTTCTCCCGATAATTCCAGACATTAACATTCACATTGATGATGATGATGTTTCTTAATATGGCTTCATAAAATGGAGCTGTTTATTTCTTATTTTCATTATTTCTAATTAAATGCTCAAGCTTTTGAGTATTATTTGCTCATTTGGTATTCCTTTTATCCACAAAATTTTCAGAAACTTTCTATAAAAACATATTTCTGATGATCATAGCCTAATTTTTTTTTTGTTTAATATCCTTGTTTCTTATCCACAAAAATTGATTATTATACATGGTATTTAATAAATCTTTTCCTTCCACTTAGAAAGATACTTTTACTTGTCACAAAACATCTTTTTTATCTTATATTAACTATTTTTAATAGGCTTTATATATTCTTCTTTTAACATTATAGTTACATCTATTTCAATTAATGGAGCTTCTTAGATAATAAGCTTATTTACCTGATTCAGTAAACTTCCATAATGTTAATATTTAGGTTTCCACCTTTGTTTAATATAACAATGACTTTAATATTCGCTATTTTATTATAATTTGTTTTTGACCTATCCCACTCTAGTTATCACAGTTGGCAGCCAACTTCTATAGCATTTTTATTGGAAAATAACTTATAAGTGAAGAATCATCAGCTTATCTAATGGTATTCATATTTTCTTACCTGTTGATGTTCCCCCCAAAAGTTGATTTCTCATGCAATAATAATCTGTCTTTTGTTGTAACCTTTCGCAATTGAGGTGAAATAGTCAATAGAGCTGAATGTTTTTACTTTCAATGAATAATTTTACCCATAAAAAAAATAAAAGTTTGATAAGTGAAATTTAATCAACGAAATTCATTTGTGAGGTACCTGTTCAATTCCTTGAGTAAAATTAACTGCTACTCTTTTGTGTGTCATTAAAATTCCTGGATCAGTTTATAGAAAGAAACTCTAATGTTATTTTATAATAAATAGGTTTCTGTCTTTAATTCGAAGAAAATAAACTCCAGAAAAACGGTTTACTCCCCCTAAGTATCGAACCAGTATCCTACGCTACAATAAAAAGAGATAAAGATGAACTAAACAAATAAAGGCCATTAGTTTACTTCCAGTTTTGTTGAAACTACTTGCCAAAATAAAAACTAGCAATTACTGCACAATCAAATTTAATCAGAAACAATAAAAAATTGGAATTTAGAAGTGGTTATGATATAACTGATTTTTTCCAAGTAGTCCTTCATTTGATGGAAAGATGTATGAATATGAATAGCATCTATGAATGACTATTGTAGATTTTGAGCAAGCAATTAACTAAGTGATCACTAACTCTGTTATAAATACTTTACATAGATAAGTACTCAGATTTGTAGCCCAAGAACAAATACTTATCATGAATAGATTCTCGCACCCTACGCCAATAATATAAAATAAATATATAAATCATATAATGAGCTAATGTAGGAAAGTCGGCCTAGCGGGAGAATTAGAACTCGTAACTAATTATTAGAATTTATAATTCATTTACTGCTTAATTAATAATAAAATCAGATTAAAGAAATATTCAGGAGACTTAAATTAAGATATAATGAATTTAGTTTCCAAAGTACAGCATACTAATATTTATTATATTTTGATTTAAAACATAAATATGTTATTTTTTATTTATGTTGGATAAGATACTACGAATTGTTATGTGCATTGGACCCATTTTTTCAGCAGCCGGGCTCTACAGACCACTAAACCTTTAAATAAGTCTAACGTAAGGAGCACATTGGCCGCTCTGAATTGTCCCAGTCCCCTCATATAAAAATTCAAATAATAAATAAGGAATAATTACTAAGAAGTCGCTATGGTCCTAATCGTAGACTGTCCGCAGTCACCAATATAATAATAATTAAAAAATATATACTTTAAGGACCGGAACCTCTAGAATGTTCCAGTCAACCATAATAAATAGAATAAATACTTGAGAAGTCCACATAGTCCTTTTAAGACTGTCCCAGTAATCATTAAAAAATTAATAATTTAGAAGCTGCATTGGCCCTCTAGAATATCCCAGTCACATAAATAAATAATGAGATAATATTTATTTAAGAAGCCGCATGGGCTATCTAGACAACTTCACGCCTATCTTATCCTCAAAGCCCAAAATCTACCTCCTCGTTGCTTTATGCGTTGGCACCCTCTTCACATCTCTGTCTTTTTTATAACGGTGCTAAAAATTCGTAAGACAATATTCAAATACATCGGCCTACACAAATTATATATTTATACGACATTATACAAAAACATATTATAATTAGTCTGCATCTGGGCATTAATATTCAATTTTTTAACGCCTAGGCCCTATGCTCTGTGTTCCAAAATCTACAATGGAAACATGAGAACGGGCAGCAGCAAGAGGAATGTACCAGACTTTCGGGTTAAAATGCAATAGTTTTGTTGAAAATTGAAAAATATATATAAAAAAAAGTTTCAATAATTATAGTTTTATCTTAATATTTTATTTCTATTGAAGTTAAATTACTTAATATACAAAAAAATAAAAATAATAAAAAAAACATATAAAAAAATAAAAAAGTCAAAAAATCGAATAAAATCAAATCACGATTTATTTATAAAAAAATCAAGTAATATAATCAATTGATTTTTTTTAATTTGATTTTTTTGTGCCATCCCTGTAAAAAGTATTACTGCAAGCAATTTTATAAATATAAGTATGCATAAATATCAACATCGAAATTTTGTTAAATATTAAATTTAGCATTTGTTAAAAATATCTTTCAGTATCTGAAAGTTAAATAAAAAATCTTGCATTCATCTACTACTAATGTATCTGCGACTGTATCTTATGTTATTACTAAAATTAAATGATAAATATTTATGTGTTTAATCATGTGTTTTTAGTCTCCATCTGATTAACTCATAAGACACTCGAAACATTTACATATATTGTGGCGTCTGGTGGAAGGGGGGCTGCGACGCAACCACTGATGAGTCAAGCGCCCCCGGGCGAAACGCAAGTTCATTGGAAATATGCTCACTCTTTTCAGCTCCCCATCTATCTCAGCTATGAAGGTGGTTCTAAGTCAACTCAAACTTACCCCTTCATATTGGCTGCCTGGAGTGACCAGTGCCACTGTTGTGGCCACGAACACTAGCAGACAACCATGCCAAATTTGTATTCGACACCATCAAATACCGACCATCATCATTAAGTTCTTCTGCTGGGCAGCTACTACTTTCGGCATCTCTGTGCCGGCCTGTACCGTTTCAAATGGCTTCTGCAGGTGCGGACCAACTTCACGTACGTAAGAGTACAGAGTGTCGAAGCCTTCTCGGTGACCTTAATGTGCGCACCCTAGTCTCATCTGACAGCTGACCCGACATCATTTAGGTACGGAGAGCGGAGTGTGCTCGCGGGATTGTCACTGGGGGGAGTCTGTGGCGTCTGGGGGCAGGGGGCTGCCCCATTGATACCTCCTAAGCAGCCTCCGGGAAGAAACGCACTCATTCGTGACAAGCTAACGTTCTTACACTCTCATATTCTCAAATTGCAGGTGGTTTGAGACTTCCACCTTACCACTCAAAGTTGGTGACCCCGGAGTGACTGAGTGCATTGGAGTGCACAACGCACCAGCGGCATCCATCTTCTCTCAAAGTTTATTTGGGCCGTGTAGGACATTTGTTGTGAGTTTGTTTTACCACATCGTTCAATCGCGGCATTACATAACTTCAGAGTTTCCTTTCCTTTCTGCTGGCGTGCTCTGTTTGGTCATGCCTGTACCGCCTGCACTGTGCTCTCTCATGCAGGTGATACGACAATGCACGTAGAGTACAGAGTGGTCGAAGCTTCTCAGTGACGTTTTAATGTGTGCACACCTAGCTCTCATCTAACGCTGCGCAACGTCATCGCAGGTGCGCAGAGCGGGTTGGCGTGAGGCTCGATAGTGATTAGCGTGTAACGAGTCGCGGAGTGGCTGCAAGCTCGTACGAGAGTATGGCGTACCGTGATGATGTGAGATGGAGCTCATCTAGTGGGAGGCGCACGCTATAAGAGTGCAAAGTTATTAAAGTAGTGGTCTTCTAAACAGAGGTGAATCTGTAGATCAATAGAAAGAGTATTAGTGCGAATACATAGGTGCCTCCGGGACGAACGCAATTCAATCGCGACAATGCTTCACGTTTCATTACTCATGCATCTAGTCTTAACTAAATGAAGGTGGTTCTCAAAAATCAACTTTACTTACGCCCTTCATAATTATTTTTTACTAATTACCATTTCCCAAGGGTTATGTAGAAAATTAAGCCGATTGAAAACAAAGCTAAATAAATTAACGTTATTTATATTTTATCACATCACCAACTCAAGCATTATTATCAAGCTCATTTTTCTTTTCTTTTTCGCTCTTTACTACAACCCATGTCTACCTTAATTCTAAGGTTGGTACAAACCTCGGGAGCCTTCTTTAGATGTCCAGATGACTTTTTTTCTTGTTAGCTAACCTGCGATCGCTACTGACTCTCGGAGATCACTCATGATGTCATCGAATTTCTCCACATTGCTTCTTATTTCTGTTTCAATCTTGTGATATTTAAAATTTATCAACACTGGGTCCGTAAGCCACCAAATTGTTGTCAATGGAACTCTCACTCTTTTATATAATTTATGCTCACCTTTTATTTTCATCACCTATGTCAGTCTGTCATCGGATGAATGCTAACTCAGTGGGGAATAACCAATCGTACAACCATTATCGCCGGGCGTATGTTCCTTTCTTCTTATTTCAAGGGGATTATGCTCTCCAATATTTGTCACCTCCCAATCATAATGTATATATCTGGCAAATGTTCCGTCTCTCGTATACAGATTGGCGAAGTTTAGTTAGTAATTTGATCCGACGCTAAGAGTGAGAATCACAGCTTCAAAATGTCCTGCTGCCACGATATGCTGAATATCGCACTCGATGAGATTTTCTATTTCAGACGTGTTCACGTGGCCTTCTTAGTGTGTAGCATCTTCGAGTCTTCTATTATCATTCTTTCTCCTCTGCTTGTAGTAAGGCCTTGTAACATCATTCCTACCTGGCTTTATCCGCCATTATTACTATTTAGTGTAAGAGGCACACTTATTCACCAATTTATATTTATATCATCCGAGTAATTTTAACGAATCTTTACCCGTTTGGTAGTTCTTTTCTATTTGGTGGAATACTTTAGGCCATCTCATGTAGAATAGATAGATTATTTTTGTCTTCTTCACTTTTGAAGTACTCCTTAAACATTTTCAATTATTTTAGGATTCTTAGCGGGGTTATGGCGAGTACAATAGTGGGGGCAGAGTATACGCTTGAAAAAGATGCTCTCTTTATCTAATATTTTCTCTGTTTCTATATCATCTGAAAGGATAATATGTTTCAAGTTGTCTTCCACTCCTCGTTTATTAAAAATTTCGAC
>JABUQX010062578.1:27500-28613 GCA_015478945.1 Trachelipus rathkii | reverse complement strand
GTGTATTGTCTGGTCTTATTGGATTTGCGTAAAGAATGCTAAGAACACTTATTTTTGGCGCAACATTAACATTTTTATAAATATTTTTAAAAAATTATGTTAAACAAAACTATGCTAATAATTTTTATAAAAAAAGAAACAATTCAAACATTGCTAGCAAATATTATTTTCAACATTGATTTATGAATAAAACCTTTTTTTTTCAAGTCTTTTAAAATTGCGAAGTATATTCTACTTTAGAGGTGACCTTGGTGCTTCTCAAGCTTATTTTAAATAAAAAACAATTGGAAAAAAAGACCCGTTAAATGCATTTTAATAGCCTAGATCTATGATAAAATTAAATACTATATAAACCATAATTTCATAAAATACCATACAAAAAATGCTAAAATAATAAAAATAATATCATTCAGTAATATATCATAATGATAAAATAATGAGAATACATTTTTAATACCATCTATAAAATGTAAGCGAGCAACTAATGTCTCAGTCCTACGGGCTGAGGCCTTACCCCTCTTTCGGAGGCGTGATGCCCACTTATACCACTTTCGGGGGTGACCCACCTAAATGGGACTTCACACCCCTTCGTGGGGTGACACCAAATGAGACTCCTCGTAGGGGTAAGATGAATTTCTCTAGGATCTTTATGAAATAATAAGGTCATGAAATTTAATTTTAGCATACTTAGTAGGATGAGTGAAAGAGAAGATCGGGTAGATGAGACTTCTTATTCCTTCTTCTTCATCCTTCCTCCATCTTCCTCTGCAAAGAACTCGGTGCTTTTCTTCTGGCTCTGATCCACTGCTCCGCATCATATATACATATATATATATATATATATATATATATATATATATATATATATATATATATATATATATATATATATATATATATATATATATATATATATATATATATATATATATATGGACATTTATAAGTGGTTGACTCCGTTAATATTAGGTTAGGTTAATTTAGGTTAAGTTTGGTTAGGTTAGGTTAGGTTAGGTTAGGTTAGGTTAAGTTAGGTTAGTTTAGGTTAGGTTACCCCAAAATTTAATGTATTTACCCTAAAATTATTAAAATAACGATACATTAATTATTGAT
>JABUQX010062578.1:22500-25000 GCA_015478945.1 Trachelipus rathkii | reverse complement strand
AAAAGTCATTAATGCGTCATTTCTAATACATGTCGTAAGATCCGCGCGAACAATATCGAAACCACCTAAAAATATTCTCGAAAAAGCTGCGTCACAAACAGAATCGGTCTTGCAATCGCATCTCCGATCTCGGAAACCACTATTTTGACAAATCAAGCTTCAAAAACGCTTGAAATTCCGAAAAACGCGAGAAACTCCGAAAAACGCGTAAAATTGTGGAAAAAGGAGGATCGAACCCCAAATTGAGGTTCGGAGCCACAAATTTTGGAATCTAAGATTCCAAAATCAGATTCAGCGGGAGAAAATATACACTCTGGTCAGACGGAAAGCCGAAAAATGCTAAAAAGAGCCAAATCTGAATTTTGAGCTTTATGTGGAGCTCTTTTGCTGCTTTTTTGGCGTTTTAAAAACTGGAAAGATGAAAAAATAAAGTATTTGAGACATTAAAAACAATCATGTTTTTTCATGTCAAAATTAACATTTCGAAAAAGGACCAAATGTAAGTTGCTCCAAGGCCACCCTGCAGAAGCTCATTATTGGAAAGTAAATAAAGAGTTGGGGATAGGACAGAACCTTGAGCAACAACACTCTTAATCGATTTAAAAGATTAATAGTGTCCATCTACAAAAGCTATTATAGAAAGACCGGAGTATTAATGGGACTACTTCCTCGTACCTTTTCTTTATATATATATATAGCAGTTAGTATAGTTATATATATATATATATATATATATATATATATATATATATATATATATATATATATATATATATATATATATATATATATATATATATATATATATATATATATATATATATATATATATAGAAGAAGAAGAAGAAGAAGAAGAAGAAGAAGAAGAAGAAGAAGAAGAAGAAGAAGAAGAAGAAGACCTACCATCAAACACTTTACAGTCCACTCCAAGCTAGTCTGTTAAATATTTTTGTTTATTTAATGTGTTGGATGTGTCCACTGTATTAAAATAAATTTGTTATGTATTATTGAAAACTGTGATAAGTGTAACCGTAATTTTATGATGCAACGTGTTTTGAAATCCAATAACTGGACGTATGTGAGAATATCCATATATGTAAGAAATGTGACATATTAGTGGTAGCCGATAAGCAAGGTTGAATCCGGCATGATTATGAAAATATGTATTGCATTGTCTGTTGTGAAAAATATAATTCCTGATAATGGTCCTCACGATTGTTACATGAAACCGATTGAAGTAAAAGGAATGATAAGATGAACGTAATCACATTTTATTACGGTCTTGAAATTTACC
Source organism: Trachelipus rathkii (assembly GCA_015478945.1). Lineage (NCBI taxonomy): Eukaryota > Metazoa > Arthropoda > Malacostraca > Isopoda > Trachelipodidae > Trachelipus > Trachelipus rathkii. The sequence goes on along the minus strand of JABUQX010062578.1, from coordinate 23,706 downwards.
GACATAATGATAGACTTAATCCTAATAGTGATAATAATATGGTTGATATGGTACCTTATTTACTTATGAGCATGGTTGTCTGCTATAAATCCAACAACAAGGAATTGACGAAAGAACAGTGTGACACATGTAAGACGAACCGTAAAGAAGTTTTTCATTTAGATTTAAATGCGGAAGGGCCTTATGAAGAGTGCCCGGTAGATAAATTTATTAATTATCTTGTAGCGTTAGCCATATCTCATAAAAAAGTCACCATTGTTGTAGCAGCTCACAACGGCGGCAGGTTCGTCACCCAATTCGTGTACAGTAGACTGTTGGGCAGACCTGAAGCCGTTGCTATTTCGAACAATCAAGTTAAAAGTGGTACGAAGATCATTTCGATGACTTCGTTTCATAATATTCACTTTAAGGATATTTTGAATTATATGCCTTGTGCCTTAAAAGGTTTACCAAAATGTATGGAACTTGGAGGGGATCAAGATAAAGGATTTTTCCCTTACCAGTTCCTCACGCTTGACGATATTAATTATGTTTGCCCCAACTCTTCTAGTAACATGTTTGAAATCGACCGTATGAATGATACAGAGAAACGTGAGTGTACCGGATGGCGCGAATCCTTTGCTAATAGAGATTATGACATTAATAGCGAATGCACTAAATATCATGTGCAAGATGTAGACATTTTACTGAAAAGTTTTGAGACGTTTCGTAAAATGTTTAGGGACATGTTTAAGATATATTGTTTAAAGGAATGTTGTACTATAGCATCTCTGTGTTTTAGGATTTTCAAATCCCATTTCATGGAACCTAATACAATCGCTCATATAAGCCGAGATAGTCAACAAGCTTATTCTTATGAGGGTATTAAACGGCTGGAATTTATGGAAGAGTACATAGGTCAAAGTATTACTCATGCCCGCAATGCATGCTAGTCAGAAATTAATTGTCTCAGTGAAATACACCAAATACGCCAACGGCAGCTCTAAATCCACAAACATAGCTATTGCAACTTTCACTACTTCTCATGTTCGGGTAAAACTGCATAATCTTCGTAATGCAGTAGGACAGAGAGTCTTGTATGACACAGATAGCTGTGTCTTTGTTGGTAAGAAGGGGAACATGCTACTGAAATAGGTAAGTTCTTAGGGGATTTAATGGATGAAATAGGACATGTAATACAGGCTGATGGATTTGTGTGCATGGGCC
>JABUQX010062578.1:0-15000 GCA_015478945.1 Trachelipus rathkii | reverse complement strand
TATTTTTAATCCCTTAGGTATTTTACTTCATTCACACACACACATACACACACAATCACACAAAAAAGACCTTGGAACCCTTTTAAGATTAGCCACTCAAAATACCTATTTCTTCTTTAATCACTCTTTGTATGAACAAACTCATTCTTTGGCCATGGGCTCTCCTTTGAGTGCCATCTTAGCTAATGCTTATCTCATGCACTATGAACAACTTTGGTTAAACAATTGTCCCCCCTCCTTTAAACCATCCTTTTACAAACGTTTTATGGAGGACACCTTCTTGTGTTTACCATGTATAGAAATAAGATTCACAACTTTTTTAACCTAATTATAATTCTTAATTACCCACATCATTTGCACCCGTGAATATCTGAAGTAGACAGCACACTCCCTTTTGGACTGCTTTAATTAAGAAACAACACAGATGTTTACCACGTTCATATTTAGAAAGAAATTCACTTTGGTAGGTCTAAACTTCTTTGCCACATTCTCATAGTCGTGACAAATGCAAAAGTATTAATAAGTACTGTTAAGTAGCATTTCATATTAACATCTTCTACAGTACTCATGCACATTGCGGTTCAATTTGCTAATGTGAACTTTTTTGGATTCAAATTTCTTCTCCATTCTCTAGTTTATAAATACTTTAATAAATTTCAGGACTCTAGATTTAACCTTCCTTCTTCTCTTACAGCTTCAGTTCCTAAATTAAAACTATATCTTTCTTTGCATTTCTAGAACAACTCATCTTCTACTCCCTAAGATCTTTCTAATTTTCTTTGTAACTTTTCCCTCAACCTTAGACACCAATAATAATTTTTCAAATTCTTCACATAAAGTGTATCTTCTGCAAACCACAAGGAAAAGACCCCTGCTGCTCTCCAAGCCTCTGTCATTTATAAATTTAATTGTGGCGGCTGCGAAGCCTCCTATGTTGGTAGCACTCAGCGCCAACTTGCTGTCAGAGTGGATGAGCATAGAAGTATTTCCACACATACAAATTTATTACTAAATAGCCCTTCCCATTCATCCATTCGTGATCATGCACACACACACGATCACCCCTTTAATTTCACTAATTTTTCTATACTGTCTCAAACGACTTCATTAACTAACTTGCACATTCACGAATCTCTCCACATCGTCTCAAACGAACTTTCACTACAACTTACACATTTCGAATCTCTCAATATAGCAGGAAATTTAAAAACTTCTTTAAGACTGTGATAGCGCCTGGTTGAGTTGTACTATACTACTCTGACCAGTCTGTATTCATGAAGTTTTTGCCGATGACTTTATTGTTTTGATCCTTGAGTGTTATATTTCTAGTAAGTTTCTTTAGTTGTTCAGGTTATATTCTTATGGGTTTTTTTTTGAGTTACCCATTTATTGGAAGTTAATTTGGTATTAATTATTTATTTATTATTGTTATATGAATTTCTGTCCTGACTTTTCTGAGGATTGAGTTTCCGGCTCCGCTTATTAATAAAGAAATCAATGATTGTTAAAATAGATAAATGATGACCTAGACAGATTCTAAGTTATTTTACTGAAAATTTGTTTATCCCAACATTTCATTATTGTTATAATTTTTTCATATTTTGTCACATAGTTCCTAAATATATTTTTTCTGTATAGTCCAGCACTGATGATGGAAAACTGACAGGCTTATCCAGAAAACGTTGTAACCTACTTCAATGAAAAGATTTTCCAATGTTATCTAGAGCCTTTGTGCTACTTTTCATCCTTAAATTACGATTCCCGGATTATAGAAATTGGATCAGCTATATATATATATATATATATATATATATATCAGTATATATATATATATATATATATATATATATATATATATATATATATATTAATGTATATTAAATATATATATATTATATCATATATATATATATATATTATATATCTATATATAAAATATAATTGACATGCGGAGCCATGCGGAGCCTGCAAATTTTTTTCCGCTTCCGACTCCGGCTCCATCATTTTAAAATAATCCGTCTCCGACCCCGGCTCTTGCTTCGGCTCCGGCATTTTAAAATTACCTTCCCCTGGCTCCAGCTCCGGCCCCGGCCCCGGCCCCGGCCCCCGCCCCGGGCTCCGGCTCCATCTCCTAGTTATAATTCCTTCTCCATTTTACACGTATGAAAATCATTAATTTCTCCTTTTTTGAATGTTTTTAATAACACGTTCAATAACTTGCATTTAAAAATTTAGAAAATATTTTATAGAAAGTAAAAAAATAATTCACTTTCGTCGTAAATTTTAATATAATTCATCTTTGAGCGATGAACTGCTGTTCATTTCCGTAATATAATCTTATTAAAAAGTATTTTTTTTTTAAACGGAAAAGTGATATTTCAATTTCATCCTAAAGTTTAAAATAATTCCTCTTTGAAATTATGAGCTGCCGAACCCATATATGTATATAATTTTATTCAAAGCGATTTTTTAATTAATATATACTTATATAATATATAAATTATATATATTATATATATATACTTATATATATTATAATATATATATATATAATATATAAATACTATTATATATAATAATATATATATTCACTTTAATTCCTAATCAAAATTTTAAAGTAAAATTATCTTTGAACTACCTAGTATGTAATGTTAAATTTGTTCAAAACAATTTTCTTAAAATAAAATTTCTTCAATAAAATCCTCCTTTAACGATGTCCTTAAATCATTTTATTTAAAATTTAAAAGCAGAAAATAAGCTCGCAACATTCACTTGACTTGGAGACAAAGTTGTAATTGTAAGCTGCATCTTACAAATTTTTAGGTTAGCTAGGGAATGCCTCTTTAACTGTTAACTTTGATTTCCGGTAGATTTTCATTATTAATTCATCTAATGCCTTATGGGAATTCTACGATTATTTCTAGAGGATTTTAGGATGAAAGTCTTTTACTGGTAGATTGTCTTTTTTAAATCACATTTCTGCATGCTCCAGTTGGTTCTTTAATTTTTTTGGGGTTTGTCAAATTTACTTTCTTAACTACTGACAAGATACCACAGGAAGAATTCCTGAAACTGTTGAACTGTCTGGCTCTGACCCAGATTTCTGTTTGATAGTGATATTCATTTAGAGTTTAGAGGGCAGTGACGAGTGCCAAACCCGGTCAAAAGCTTTGGATATGTCAAGTAGGAATCCTGAGAACATCAGACACGTCAGGGACCTCAAGAACATCTGCGGCGTCAGCGACATCAGGAGAATCAGAGATATCAGGATCATCAGGGTCATCAGAGACATCAGGATCATCAGGACATCAGAGACTCAGGATCATCAGGGACATCAGAGACATCAGGATCATCAGAGACATCAGAATCATCAGAGACATCAGGGTCGTCAGGGATATCAGAGACATCAGGGACATCAGAGGCATCAGAATCATCAGGGACATCAGGAATCGTTGAAGTTACCGTTTCCATAAAAGCAGGTTTTAAAAGGCTAATTGAGACTACTGTAGTTTGACCATTCCTGGGTTCTATTGAAACAGTGCCATTCGATTGAAGGACTTTGAAAGGACCACTATAGGGAGCTTCTAAGGGTTTTCTGATCCTATCAGTCCTTAGGAAGACATGAGAACATAATAAACATATAACATAGTAGTTATAGGACCCGTTCGTAGAACTCACTTTCTATGAGAGAATTATTGTATTGCTTTGAAACTTGGTATAATGTTAGTTGGTGTGATAAACTGATTTCCGCCGAGTTTTGGTGTCGAAAGGATCTCCCTAAGAGGGTGTTGCCTCTTATCGCCAAGGTCAAATTTGCCCTGGAAACCTGGGTTAGGCTTATCGTATCGGGGTAAAATTTGGTTGTGAGCTGTATAATGACGTAATCTCGTCGTAGACGAGATTACGTCCCCGTGCGCCCCCCGTAGGGGGGCTGCCCCCCTAAAAATTGAAATGGTCGTAGAAGGCTCAAATTTGGAGATGATATAGAGGGGATATAAGTAAGTAGGATACGAATCCGGAATCGGCTCCTGATCCGGCCCCGGTGCTGGCTCCGGTGTGGTGCTGGGTTAGTAAATATTTGTATAATAATACAGTATTGGTGTCTTTATATATGTTATTGGATCCATAGATCTCGAATATGTGGGTCATAAGTTCGCAAAGGGTATCGGAGACCCCCGTAAATCTTGAGTGCTTCCGGAATATATGAAGAATTGTTGAAGGAGTGAAAACGTAGGAATGTCTCGTTAAAGTCCAAATTCTTTTTATGTGGCGATAAATTCTTCATTAAAGAATCCATTTCTTGTTCTTGTTTGTAGTTAGGAGAAGATTTAAGAATGTCCATAAGACAAAGTGGAGTTTTTCTAGTTACTGCTTCAAAGGCGGAATAACCGGAATCGTTTGGAATGCATCTGAGACCAAGTAAAGTGATGGGAAAGACAGAAGGCAGTTTTCTTTACGTGCCATCAAGGCAGTTTTGAGAGATCGGTGAAACCTTTCTATCTGGGAATTTGTTTGTGGATGGTACGAGGTTGTTCGAAGACGATAGAAACCAATCATATGTGACAACTCACTGAAGAACTCGCTTTCGAATTGAGGACCTCTGTCAGAAATCACATAGAGAGGAACACCGAATCTGGATATCCATTGCATAAAAGCATAGGCAACAGACTTTGCTGTAGTGTTGGTAATTGGGAAGGCTTCAGCCCATTTTGTGTTTCGGTCGATGCAGGTGAGTAGATAGCGAAAAACTGGAGAAGATCCACAAAATGCTGAAGGTGAAAAAGGACCCACTATATCTATATGAACTGTTTCGAATCTTGAAGAAGGAATTTCTAATGGAGTGACCGTTGGTTTGGTGTGACGATGGACTTTAGACAGCTGGCACTGCTCACAAGTGCGTACAAAAAACCTAATGTCACGATCCATACAAGGCCAAAAATATCTTTTCTTGATCAGTCGTAAAGTTTTGATACCAGGATGGGACATTTGATGCAACGTATTAAATATTTAAAGGCGAGCTGGCTTCTGAAGAAATGGTCTGGGAAAAGAAGTAGAGGTATCGCACCATATCTTGAGGTTGTCCTGCAGGGGGTAATTATGAAGACGACGATGATAGGGTTTGATTTCTTCATCTTTTTCTTGAAGGCGAGCTTTTGCAGGCAAATCGACAGCATCAACTGATACCGAATGAATCCGTGAAAAAGTGTCGGTCACCATGTTGTCTGCTCCTCTGATATAACTTGCTGTAGAAATATATTCTGTAAGTACTGAGAGATGTCGTTGTTGACGGTCACTTTTTGCAGGATTTTTGGAGTAGAAAGCGGAAACAAGAGGTTTGTGATATGTGCAAAGCGTGATAACTCTTCCTTCTAACATATATTTAAAATGAAGGACAGCATAATATGCTGCCAAAAGTTCTCTGTCGAAAGCAGAATATCTTTTTTTGGGATCTTGCTTGCTCTTCTTGCTGTAGAAGTCAATGGGAACAGGTTGACCATCAGTCATCTGGTGTAATGCTACTCCGTATGAAGTCTGACTGCTGTCAGTTGCCAGTTGTAAATGTGAGACATTAGGTAAAGAGAAAGGGAGTGTAAGGGCATTTTGAAGAGCTTCCTTAGTATCTTGAAAAACTGTCACTTCTTTTGGAGTCCATTAAAGAGATTTATCCTTGGGATGAAACTTAGCTTTTTCAGATAATGGAAATACGATATTGGCAAAATTAGGAATAAATCTTCTGTAGTATCCTAACATCCAGAGGTATCTTCGTAGAGATTGCCTGACAAGTCACACGGTAGAGGAAGCGTGAGATGGAATTGTTTCTTTTAAGTTGGTGAGATATAGGCCTTCTGAAGAAACGGTGTAGCCGAGAAAATTGAGTGAAGATTGGTTAAACTCACATTTTTTTTAAAGAGATTTTAAAACCATTTTCTTGGAGAAGTTTAAAAACTTGTTTCAGATGATTTTTATGTTCAGCTTTGGACGTAGAAAAAATGAGACAATCATCTAGATAGATAAACACGAAGGGAAGGTATCTGAAGATGGAGTCCGTTATTCTTTAAAATGTTGCTCTCGCATTCTTTGAACCAAAAGGCATATATAAAAATTTAAGCAACCAAACGGAGTGATGACTGCTGTTTAGTCTATATCTTCTGGTCGAATGGGGATTTGGTGATATGCTTTTTGAAGGTCAATCTTGGAGAATATGGTAGAGTTATGCAGGAGTTGAGATAGGCTCTCTGAATGTGTAAGATGGGATATCTATTCTGTTTTGTAATTGCTATTAAGGGCTCTTGACACAATCTCCGCAAGGTCCTCCATGTTCAGAGTTTTTCTTAGGCACGATTTGGTAAAGGAAATGGCCCATGCAGATTATACTTGGCTAATGTATTCCACTTTTTTAGAAGAATGTCAAATTCAGCTTTTTGCCGCATTTATTGTCGTCAAGCAATCGGCGAGCTCTGGAAAAAACTGGGGTTGATCACTATTTATATTTAGTATGTTTGGTCCATATCTTAATTACTATATTGTTGATTGTCTATAGGTAAAATTAAAGAACGGAGAAAATCTTTCGTTAGGGAGTGATTATAGGTTGTTGTTTGATGTGTGCTGTATTTTTACCTTGAAGTGAGCGTGAAGAGCATGGGATTGGTTACTTTTCAGAGTGGTTATTTTCAGAGACTGGATGCTTAGCTAGATAGTTAGTGTATTAAGTGAATCTTGCAATGTATCTTATAGTCCAGCTCAATAGGAGACCAAGTATATGTGGTGTTAATGAAGTATCTCTGATTGTCTCATTATTGTAAGCTAGGTAATTTCTGCTTATTAAATTATCCAGTGTGCATACTCTCTTCTTAATTTTTGGATTTATTACTAGAATCTTCTGGACGCAGTGGGATATCTCTTTTTTATTGGGCAAAGTCCATTGCTTTCTGTGTGAACAGGTGATTGTTGTTGTAATTGGTGTGGGCAGTCGTACATGTTTATTGAGACCATGTTTATAATGTGTGTAAGTTGCTTAGATTATTGTGGCTGGATTTCCTCGGAGTTGTTGGTTATTGTATGTATGACAATAGAAGGCTCTTGTGGGTGCTTGATGGTTGCCAAAATATTCTGTACTAGTCTAATGTTAAGCTGCGAAGGTTGACATGAACCATACAAATATCAAACTTGCTCCGATTAGATTTTACGACCGGAGTGTATAATTGCAGCTCATTGAATGGAGGTCTAGAATTTAGGTATTAGGAGTTTTAGTCCCGATTTTGTTTGGGCGATGGTTACTACCTTATGATTTTACCAGCTTTATAGAGCGTGGATTCCAATAAGTTAAGAACCGGTGCCTCCAAACACTTATTTGTGTGCCGTTTTTGATTTTCGTGGAATTGGGGTGTTTTGCTCGTAGGTCCCTTCTACTATAAGTAGTGTTGCGTCTTCGATTTTGACTGCTGAGCAGGTTATGGCGAATTAGTCGGTGGCAGGGGATTATACAACCACGACAGGGCTTGTGCGGGCGAATAACACAGATGCTCAAATAGCTTAATCTTTCCCAACTGTTGTATTGTGAATAGAGTTAGATAATGGTGCGGCTAATAGCTTTGCGAATGGGACTGCTCTGTGTAGGAGGTTTTCAAAATATTGAACTCTTGACCAAGTTTCTCTCAAAATTAATTTTTCTGCTCTCTGGTATGTAGGTTTGTGTATAGATGTTTGCCACTGATAGATCCATTTTGGAAAGTGTAGATTTCATTATAAAGCTCCACTCTTAGGGATTTGTTTTCGTATAGTATTTTTATGATTTCTCTCGGCGCGTTTTTGAAACGGTCATGAAGTACTTTCTGTGCAATCAAGTTCGGCTTGGGATATTCTATCCAAAACTTCAGGCGGAAATTTGCGACATAACATGAAAGTACTTAGTTCGTGAGGACCTATATGTAGCGAGATTAAATTGTGCTTTCCATGGACACGAAACCATGTTGTGGACTGGAAGATTCGAAAATTATGGTGGTTTAAATTTCCATTGTTGAAAACGATATCCGAGTGCCTCTTCTTTTGATCGTCTATCCTGTCACTTTGATAGACACATGCCCAATCTTTGTGGTATCAAAATATTCAGCTTACTAGGATCAGCCACATCATGATATTAGTTGTTAGGTTCCTCTTTATATATTTTGCAGTAACAATGATTTGTACATGTCATCACTCGATTAATATAGAGTATCCTAATTTACTGGATGATATGACAACAGTACTAATAGCGATGAGTAGTGATATGAATCTCAATGCAGATAATGCCACATTGATATTATGGTTGTCAAGATCTTTTTCACTTTGCAGGTATAAGCCGATCCGGAATGAGTATCGGAATGAAAGTCCGACATAAGGCAAAGGCGGTACATAGAGTTGATCGAGGAGGTATGCTGATAATATCTGCACGAGCTGTTAAGTTAAAATTCGCTTGGGCTTACTACAGAGAGCTAGAGAGTGCTTCTTTTGGCCATAAATCTGTGGAACTAAATCTGGAAAGGACAAGAGAGTATAAAAATACTCTATAGAATTCTCAATCTAATGAAAGGTAACCTCAGCAGAGTTACCTAAGCGGAAATTATTTCATGACTTTAGTAAGCTACAACTCTTCTTTTACCGGATGACAGAACTAACTGAAGAGGAATCTCGAGGTCAGGACCGAAATAACACCCCAATTATCCCCCACAGAAGATCAAATCACCAGACAGGAGAACCTCATTGAAGATTCCGACTCCAAAGGTAATACTTAGGAAAACCCTGAGAGAAGATTCCTAAAGCAACTCCTGTGTAGGCTCAAGAGAGAGAGAGAAGTAGGGCTATCGGGATCTGTAGGTCCAACTCTGGGGATAAGACGAGGCAGCCCAATTCTATGTAGAGAGACGTGCAGTCCAACTCTGTAGAGCTTCTTCTGGCTTCGTAGTCGGGAATCTCATGTTTTCAGCTTATTGTTCCAATATTTCAAAATTCTATCTTTAGTGGTAGCTCAGAGCTACAGTTATTTACTCAATTAAAGGCTGGAAATAAGACAAAGCGAAACACAGATTACTTTTTTTAACGAAAGAGTACGTACAAGTTAATAAAAAAAAAAATTACAGAAAAACTTATACTGATGTCCTCTATTTAGGATTCTTCTCTCTCAATGTACAATACATGATCGTGAATGTGTTTGGGGATCCTCACATGACCGAGTTTACGGTGGGGGAGGAGCGCTGAATCATTCAGCAACATTCTAAAACGAGCTGGAGTCCAACTTAATTAAAGAACCTATCACATCATTCCTGGGTGCTGTCCCAACAATTCTTGTGAATACAACTTTGCATCCTTATGTTTCAGCACTAAGTCCTTCTATCTTATAAAAATACACCACTTTCGCTCCTATCGGTAAAATCTGACCACTAATCCTCTAATCTCGTAAATTTTAATACTTTCTCTCGCAACAGCTCTCCATCCTGCCCTACTCGTTTTTCTGGCACTTTGATCGGTTGCCGGTCGATTGGGGGGCTTTGCGTTGCTTCTATACGTAATATTATATTGGAATAGACTGCATTTGTCTGTCTGGTGACGCGTCGACTTTGTCCGATAAGGTGGGACCTGTAAAATCGTTGATGGATGAGCAGTTTCATTCCTACTTCTGTACCTAAATCTTCTCTCTTCATAAATCCATGTATCGATCGTGCTTGTTCTCTGGCCATTCAGGCTACAGACAGTGCGTTATCGGGCGTGGAAAAAATTCATTCGTTCTCCCATAATCACTTGACATAATTTTCATTCTGCTAGACACTTCGTTCCAGGATATCTTCTACGAGCAATAGCGGGCATTCATCAGAACGGAAAAGTGCCGTAACACTCCTTGGTTCTGCCTACTGACAAATCTTTTTGGTCTCTTGCCAGCCAAAAAAAACTCTAACAACTTCTGTAAATCTGCTTCCTCCTCTTATTCGCTCTGATATTTCTGGTTCTACTGCTAATTCTCCAACTGAAAAAGGCCAATCTCTTCGGCCCTCCTATTTTTCCTCTAACTCAACCCTGGACGATTCTGGCATTTCTCATCCTCCTCCTTAGATCTCTCAGGCATGTCCTATGCTTTTGCCTGGAAGATTACTTCGTTCGGGTGATGGGTTCCTCCTGGAAATCACGAACGTTAGGAAGGCGGGTTGGCCCGGAGATGGCATATCCTCCCCCGAGTTTTAGAGTTGTGCTTCAGTGACTATCCCCACCCTCGTTCAACTATATTTCTATGTCTCAATGCTAACACTTTCCCTCAGTGTTTCAAGCACGCATATGTGTCCAACCTATTCCGTAAAAAAGGAAAGCGCGCTGATCCTTCTAATATCCCTTAGCTCTTTCTTGATTCTATCTAATATCTTTGAAACTCTTCTCAACATCTCATTTCTTAGAATATCTGGAATCTCATCATTCCTTTCTTTCTGATCGCCAGTACTGGCTTTCAGGCCTCAGAGGATCTTACTAGGCGAATATTTCCTATACGTACGAGTTTATTGGTTTTCCGCCCTTAGGAACTACGGGGAGACTTGTGTGGTGGCGGTTGACATATCCAAAGCATTTGACCGGGATAGCGCACGCGTCACTGCTCTCAAGCTCCCCTCCTTTGGGCTTCCAATCCTTCTCTTTTGCTTACTTTATGTCTAGTTTCTTTCAATCGAGCATCAAGTATTCGGCTGTTGCTTGATGGCGCGATTTCTTCTTCCTTTTCTAGTCAATAGGGTGTTCTCTCAGGCGTTCTGCTCTATCTCCTACTTCTTATATCCATACTTTTCAGTTGATGATTTCTCAACCTTGGCACAGTCTAAACTTCTGCACATTCACTCAATATGCCTGATTGACTCGACCCTTCATTCTTTCACCAAATTCAATTCTGCTCCTTTGCTTTTACTTCTGGAATTTGGCCTCTGCGTCTTAATCTTTCCGATTCTATTCTCCGCTGATACTGGGGATAGAAATTTCCGGGTGGGGGCGTGCTGAATCCTTTGTTGAAATTCAATTCTTTAAAAAACTCAACTTCTACAAATACTCCCTCTCTAAGACACCTTTTAACTTTCTATACTTTCGACGGTTCTCTGTTTCTGTCTCTTCCTTGTTGATGTACATAATAGTAAACTGTTTTTCTCTCTTGGCGTGTTAACATAAATCAAATAATATGTCTTTTTCGTTAAACCTCAGCTATCACAACGGTTTAGGGCGTCGGCATTTGCTCAAAGAAACTGGGAGTATCTTGTGTTAGACTGCGAGAGCTCTTTTTTTCTCCATTTTTTCAGATGCTCCGCATATACAAGGGCTCTCATCCGCCTTGTATGGTAGTACTTGCTCTGCATAACGTGGGGGGGCTCTTGGTTATCACCCGGTCTTTTGTGGATATTAGGGTCGAGTCAAAGGGCACAATAAGGCTTATAAAACTGTTCCTGTACATTTCCATTTCCCTTGACCTCTATCTTGCGGCGCGATGTTGGTGATTATATCTCTTTTGCTTATAGGTTACCGCGGGTTTCGGAAGGTTGCATCTGTAGGCTGGAGCCTTATCACTCGCGTACCTAACACCTTTACTGTGCGCCCAGTTAGAACAGGGAAGCTTGTTGTATTCTTGTCATATGGTATTTTTGTGTTGAGTGTGAGGTAACTCCAGGTTAGTTGCGCTCGGTGCTTCCTTCTTTCCCTGCCACATCTGTTTTCTGTTTGGAATTCTCTAATCATCTCTGTGTTATCTGCGTGAATCTTGATCTCTCCCACGTTTAAAGCTCTGACGTCTGTGCTCCATGCTGACGTCGTAATTTAATTGGATGTTGTTGACTTTGAGGCTGTGTAACCTACTCCCCTCCTTGAATTAGGCTTCTGCCCCTGTGAAGTGGTGGGTGACAACAGCTTAAAAAAAAAAACATAGATTTAAGATTTTTTATGGCATAATAATTTAATTATTTACTTTGACATAAATTTATAACTTTATTTTTATTTTTATTCATATTATTTATTTTATACATATTTTAAAAAATTATATATTTATGAGCTAACTTTTGATAAAATTAGATCTCATGAAAACATATTAATAAATCGAACAATTGCTGAAACTCCCGATAGATGGCGTATGCCTTCACTTTCTGAACATAATTGAAAAACTAAAATGGCCTTCATATTTAAAAGTTCATCAATATTGCTTAAATCTAAGTTTTTTTATAAAATATAACTACTTTTTATAACATATTTATAATATTTATATCATATAACAAATGTAACATTTTTAATATATCAATTTTTACTTATTGACAATAGTTTTCGTTTTGGAGAACTCACCACTATATAATATATTATATATATATATAATATATATAATATAGTATTAATATATTATAATATAAACATATATATATACTATATATATATATATATATATATAGTACTTATTATATATATAAGCTGTGGGTTGAAAGACATACAAAAAGCATTGTAGTGCAGATTGAAACAACTTTATTTTTGGTTTTGCTCACTTCAGATACAACTGAAATGTGTCTAAAAGTAAGTTTCTTCAAGATTTGTTTACATACCCCAAACTTTACCTTGAATCTTTTTATTAAAAAACAAAAATATATACTATATAGCAGATATACAGTATAGCTTAAATATCCTTACATTTTTACATGCTAAACAACCTGCATAGTACAAAAATCTCATAGGAAATCAGATTTTGTCTGTACTGAAGGTATTTCGATTCAGCAGAATGTTTTGAGTATTGTAAGTATTGCACACCATGCCGATGAAGTCATGCACCAAACGACCCAATAGAAACAGCAGGGAAAATCTTTTGACATTTTCTTTTCGAACTATCGATCGCGAAATGTACACAGGATTACTTTGGTAGGAGAACGTTGTTGATTATTAACCAAGATATTCATCACTAATATCAGTCAAGAAGGAGGTGAGGGGTTTGATGGGTACTCCCCCAAGTCATATTCAGTATCCATGTAGGAAGTGGCACGTTGAGATTGCACTTTTTAAGCTGCCTTTTAATCCAAAGGCAGCGAACCTATGCACATTTGGTGGAGGAAATTTTCTTTCTTGCTTGAAGAATTTGTTGACATGAAAATCTTCTTATTGTTTCCCGTTCATCTTCAACACCAGCTAGCAACAAGTTTTCTGGATGACAAAAATAGGAGTTGTTTAGGAGCACTGGAAAAATGATGTTCTGATCCTCAGGAGAAAGTTTTGGATACTGATACCCTAAAGTGAAAATTCTTTGCACCAATCTTGACAGAAGGGATCGGAGAGCGGATATAGAACATTTATCGGGGGCATAGAAGTTAAGTAGCGAATCGTTACCAAAAACGTCCTCAGATAATCAGATGCGGATTCTGTTGAAACGTACAATCGTAGCTATGCCTCTGTTAGCTTTTAGTTAGCTCACCTTGCATGGTGAAGGCACGTCGGATGATGCAGTTTTCAAATACCGCATATTATACTATGATCTGCTATTTTTGTACCCTTGCTGATATTATATGATTTAAACAGATTTTTCAGTAAATACAAGCTGGTCATGAAACTTAGATCTTAGAACGTAACTGTTTGCTTGTAGAACATCTTAACTTAGCAGTTAGTCCTTGTTAAATGTCTGGGTTGAAATATAATTTGTTGGTTTGGTCTGAGGATCAATAATAGAGAGCAGACTTGGTGTATAGATCCTCATTGTGTATTCGATGGGGCCTAGTTAGTCTTACCCAGCAACAAACACTATGAAATAACTATTCCTGAGTGGCAGTTCATTTAAAATGCAAACAATGCATTATGAAGCCGACTGAAGTGGCTTTTAGATGGTAACTCCATAACAGTGTAGATTATTCCTATCTTGTACCCGGTATTCACAGGAAGTATCAATCGCAAATCACTGTCCTTTAATAGTCTCTTGTAGATCCTGTTTCGTTCTCAATTATTTGTTTTGGTGATACCCAGAATATCATTGAAAGCATCTCGCAGATCTTCTGGGTAGGAGCTACGTGATCGAGTGTCAACATTCGCATCTGGGAAATGCACACTCAGCACGTAATGTTCTTCTCTAACTTTTCAACGCACACCTCATTATCGACAAAGTGTTTCATCTATCTTCCATCCGAACCAATGCAGACCATTACCTACTGTGTTGCAGCAAATGTCCATCTGACTGTTTGTCTCTCCAATATTTCTTATTTGGACAGTTGGATAAATCTTACTCTGGCATCAACAAGCGTTTTTGCGTACAGAAGTCTCGGAGGTCCTGAGATATTATATGCCCAAGCCATATAACATGAGGACTATGCATCCTCCTATTGCTCCATTTGTCGACTGCTTGAAATGCTATTACACATAACTCAAGATACTGGTATTAATCATATGTTTGGATGGTACAATCTGTCTTTTCTATGTTACTTCTGATTTCTAAGGAAAATGAATTCTTCTAGCACATCCACTCCTACACATGTTGATAGAATTCACAACTGAACTTACACATTTTTTGCGTATCTTTGTGTCTCATTTTACTTTCAAATGTCAACCGTTTTCCTTTTCCTTTCCTAGTTTCATGTTTTTCTCTTTCCTTTTCCTTGATCCACCTCTATCCTTTTTCATTACATCGATGCGTACATTGAAGTGTTTTAGATCAAGCCAAAATGCCATTCCAAAATAGCAGGGATTTTCATTTTCATTGGCGACACTAATGACATTAATTACGTTCAAAACTTATACCAATATAACACACTATGCACGCTAAGGCGAATATGTCGAAAGAACGAGAAAATATTTTATTATTATCGTTAGATATGTTAGAGAAAGATTGTTTATTTCTGAAGTATTTCATCAATATCATTGACATTCACTATTTAGTCTCTTCACTTCACGTTTTGTTTTATAAACACTTTCACAATTCTATTGTGGAATGTCTGTCTGCTTTTATTTGCTATATGTTCCTCTTTATACTTCTTCTGTATTTTACGTCTCTCTTTT
>JABUQX010062577.1:0-21343 GCA_015478945.1 Trachelipus rathkii | reverse complement strand
TCCTAATTGTAAACGTGAAGAAAAAACTTATCGCCGTGAATGTAGATGTACTAAAATATAAAACAATAATCTTTAATACTTTCGGAAATCAGTTACCCTAGTAGAAAAGCCGGCAAAACAAAAATTCAAGGAGAAGCTCAAGCAAGCTACGATTGAATTAAAAATTTCCTAACGAACTTTTTAAGGCTTAAAACTTGGCCTAAGCTGTTAATCAAGTCTTAATTTTGTAGCGGGCAAATAGGGGTGCCAACGAAAAAACTTTCACAGAAACTCAAATCGAGTCGGGCAAAAGCTTCCCCTACAGCTGGAAAGGGAAATAGGAAGTCACTCCCCGCAAACCTATCATTCCCCCATTTAGAGAAGGAACTTTCACTCCTCCTCTCTGATTCCAGAACAACTGAGTCACACGAGGATCATCAAATTTTGCCGCCAAGCACTCGACCAAAGCGTCGAGGGAGAATAAGTCTGCACAGAAAACTTATTCCCTAACCTCAAGCCAACTCCCTGCCTTCGACCCGTATAGCGTCGTCAGCTGGCCTTAGTGCGATAAACGCCATCTTCAAATTAAACCACATTGATGATGGGCAGGAAAGAGTCGCTACTAGCTACCCTCCTACAATAACATTGGTATAAAACAGTCCACTTTCCTCTTATGAGGGTTAGAAAATTGCATATCAGCTATTATTGACACACATTCGAGGAAACCTGATATGGCCCGCTCTCCGTCAAAGAGTTAGAAGATTTCTTCACAAAAAGAGAAAGACCGGACGAGCTCCCCAGTGAATATTTGAATAGAATTTAAATGTCTTTTTTCTTTTTTTTTTTTTTTTTTTTTCGGACACAAAAAATTCGATTGTTGAAAATAATCCCAAGTTTGCCTAAGAGCTGTTCCTCGAAGAACTTCCCTCAAATGTACAAATCAGTCTTTATACACTCGCCGAAGAAAATAACATACATCGAATGGTGATAGTTGCAGATGACGTTTAAAAATTTCGTCCGAAAAGATCGGAACTTCCAACCCCCAAAAGAGGATGCATATTGGGGGAGTGTAAATCACCTACGAAGAAACACAGACTCCTATGAGTCTGACTCATCGAATAAACCAAATCTCTCTCGTGAACAAGAGAGGAAAATTGACTCAACGCTCGAAGCTCAAGAAAATTTTTTGAACCAGCTGACTGAACTTATGAAAGTCGTGAAAGAGATGGCCGGTACCATCTGCCTGGTCTCCCAAGAAAGAAGGCAACCAGATGGTGAACCAAATACACGCAGAGGCCGAAACCAGCCCAGGCAATCGAGATATGAAAACAGAGCCTTAAATAAATCCACAGCTGATCTCTGTTTCTATCATGCCAGATTTCTTCATAAGGCGTACAGATGTGAGTTTGAGGAATGTCCACTCTACCTCATATTCTGTCCAAGTGGGGGAAGAAATGCCTCACAAGCTACAACCCCCAATAGGAAGGCCGCTTCAAATGACATCAACGAGCGGTAGTGAAAAATTCAGTACAAATAATAAGAAAGTTACATTCCATCCAGAGGTGGAATTAATAGACAATAATGAAAATAATAATGAAGATAATAATGAAGATAATAATGAAAATAATAATCAAGATAATAATGAAAATACTAATGAAAGTAGTATTGAAAATAATGCTGAAAATAAATGTAATAATAATAATAATAATAAATAATAATAATTAATAATAATTTAATAATAATAATAATAATAATAATAATAATAATAATAATAATAATAAATAAATAATTAAATAATAAAATAATAATTAATATAATAATATTAATCTAAACTGAATTTTGATGACTTAACTGTTTTGGTAATTAAGACACGCATGCTGTTTATTAAGCCAGTTTGATTATTTTACAACATAAAATGCCGACCATTGTCTTATCGTAATATAACATATTATACATTAGAAATCTCTCATTAAGAAACCATAATAGTGGTACAGAACAAACATTATAGAGAAGGTCGATTCTAGATTAATCCACGTAAAGTTAAAATATTGAACATCTGTAGGCTTGTAAAAACCCGTGCATGTGGGTACACTTTTTAATTATGAATTTTCACTTTAATAATTTTCATGTTGCAAACGATATGGTGGAGGGTCAGGTAAATGTTGCAAATTTCTCACCTGACTCGGCATTTAAAACTACTGAAAATGAGGAATGCTATAGCGTTCAAAATAAAATTTTCAACGAAGCTGAGACTGGGAGGGGACCTTGCGAGGTTTCCGACCCAAAGCTATATAGAATTTTTGATAGTTGAAATAAAAGGGTTCTTTTAATCGATTGTGGGGGTCAGATCAATATTGTGCAAGCGGATGCAATTGCAAAGCGCAAAAAGTCTATATGCCATATATTAGCTGCTAATAATACTAAAATTGACATTTATGATATAATAACTTTAGAAATTAATATAAATTTAAATAGGAAATATATTGATAAATTTTATGTTGCTGATTTAAAAACTAATATTTTGGGACTACCGTATTTAAACCATTTTGGATTTGGTATAGATTTTAAACATGATATCTTAATTGACCCATTGACTAATAATGCTATAAAATTAAATAGAGATTTAAATTTTAGAGATGTGCAGTGATGAATTTTCAGAGACGCCCTAGTTCCTACTTGAAAATCCTCCTCTCAAATCCCCTCTTTTACCTACTAAGCTCTTTACGATAAATGATGGGTACTTTTTATAAAATAAAAAAGAACTTTTCTGAACACAAATATGGCCAGAACTATATATAAGAGAAAACAAAAAGACAGATGAGTAGATTTTTGAAAATATAAAGGAAAAACCAGCGGCACCAGCATATCAATACTTAATAAAACAAAGAAGAAACGTAATTACGAGGAAAATGCTGTCATACCGGAAAGAGTCGTAGAAAAGTTGGCTAATACCTATCCATATAAAACCACATAAAGGGTCCAGCGATCCGCATGAGGCCCAGAGCAATACCTCATAAGTTATACTCCCAAACCAGGTCAGAATTTAATAATTTGCTTGCAACAGGGGTGCTAAAAAGGACAAACTCCCCCTGGGCTTTCCCTGTGTCTGTCCTCGAGAAGAGTAACAACAAAGTCAGGCTGATTTCAGACTTCAGAGAGTTAAATAAAAGGGCTGATCATGATAATTTCGGCCTCCCAAATTTACAAGATGCAATATTCACACTGAAAAGTTGCAAGTACTTTTCGAAAATCGACGTAACTCAAGCCTTCTATGCGATTCCTTTGGATGAAGAAAGCCAAAAAATACTTCACTATCACAAGTAACTTGGGAACGTACACCTACACTTGTCTCCCCATGGGTTATGTTAACTCACCATTTATTTTTCAGAGGATGATGAACATCCTCCTACAAGATATTAAAAACTGCCACGTGTATATGGATGATATTTTAATTCATACGGAAACGAAAGAAGAACACGAAATTATACTTGAAAAGGTGCTTCAGCGGTTACAATACCAGTATATAAGTTTGAACCCTGCAAAATGCAAGATAGGTGTAAATGAGATAGATTATCTAGGATATACCATAATTGAAAATGGTGTGAGGCCAAATCTCGATAAAATAAAAGACATAATAAATATAATCAAGCCAAAAACGATTAGGGAATTGAGAGCTTTCCTCGGGAGGATAGGATTTTACCGAAACACTATCCCTTGTTTATCAGATATCATAGAGCCGCTCACCGCTTTCTTGCGGGGAAAACCGTATTCCCGTAGGCGAATACTGTGGAATGCACCTGCCGAGAAGGCTTACATATATATTAAAAACGCTATAAAACACGCCTGTTCATTGGCATATCCTAGCGTTTGAGGTCCTATAAAAATCATAATACACGCACTCGCAGAAACCGTAGCCAGCGCCATTATGGCAGACGAAGCGGAAAATCTCCCTATTGCATTCTTCAGTAGCATTTTGTCACCAACTGAGCGAAAATATGAATATCCAAATAAACTCTTAGTGTGCTTTAAATAAAGTCCTGATAAAATATGGATATCTCGTAATGGGTCGAAAAATAACAATGCATACCCAGTCGCGGGAGTTAATAACAAAATACAATAGATTAAATGATTCCTGTAACCAAAATGCGAGAGAAATCAGACAACTCAATCTATTAAGTACTTATCAAGTATCTTGGAAATTAATCACAAGCAAGATCAATCCGCTATCTGAATATCTATTGCATAATAACATTATTAATTATTGAAGCAATCGAAAATAACAATAACATTGTAACCACGGAAACCAATAGCGGGGAGGAGCAACAAACCCTTCCAGCCAATCACCGCGCAGATGGGGAAGAAACAGAAAGCGAGATTGGTTCCTCAAACACTGAGGCAGCCAATCAGAGACCTGGAGACTATATAGTATATATTTTATCGACCGTTGACTTTACTGGTAAACAGTACTAAGCACGCGCCAAAATCACCTGATTTAAAGGGATTCAACCGCAAGGAAATTTACTTTACAAAGACCAGGCGCGTTGGCCGAGCCATTACTTGAATCATGGACGCTTCGGCGACCGAGGTCCTATATGCAAATATTCTGACCTTGTGTGTTAAGTTTCCATAAAAAAACACTTGACCCTCGACACACGACGGCCAACACCAATGCACAACGCACCCAAAAGACTACTTCACACACACACTTGCTAACGCGCACACAATTCGCTACCTGCGGTGCAGAACGAAGCACGGATCTACGGCCGACGATTGTCCGCCTAGAAACACAGTTCGCCTCTTCACCTAAATACTGTCGTCGCCTATACTGTACTCTCAGGCATACCGGATAGCGCATAGAGCAGGATTTATCTTCTCCCTACTTTAGCTCATTTAGGCCACTGAGGGCAGGATCTCACAAATATTTTTAATTCATAGAAATATTTTGAAAAGCAAATTCAGCTTTCATGATGGTTACAGGAAGGCTTATTCCAAGGTGACCTTGTAGGTGCAATTTTCAGGTAGTACTACATGAGCATAATTTAAGGACACATCGACATAGAGCTCTATTTCCTTCTTATCAAACCAAAATTTTTGTTTTACAATGCTAAGTGAATTTTTATCTTTATCTGCTAGTGAAGTTAACAAGAATGGATCACTTTGCTGTTTCTCACTTATTTCTTTATAATCGATCCTTTTCTGAAACTTTTTTTTTATAATTTCATTATGTGCTTTGCCGCAGCTGGTAACTAAATTGATAGTTTTTAATTCAATTAAATTTTTATTCTTTTAATGATTGACCTGCTGCCCCGTGAGTTGCTTTTTCCATTTATCTAACAACTCTGATTCTACTGCTATACGCTCCTTCTCTTGGAATTTTTGTTCATCAAAATTTAAATCATCTTCACATTCGGAATGTGAAGTATTTGGAAAATGTTTATCTGTGGTCTTTAAAGCGACCAAATTTCTTCCTTTCTCATAGTTTATGGCCTCGGCACGCGCTGGTTTGTAGTAAAAATTCCTTGCGGTTGATCCCTTTAAATCAGGTGATTTTGGCGCGTGCTTAGTACTGTTTACAGATCCAAAGTCACGGTCGTCAAATTCTGATTTGTCTCCAGGTCTCTGATTGGCTGCCTCAGTGTTTGAGGAACCAATCTCGCTTTCTGTTTCTTCCCCATTTGCGCGGTGATTGGCTGGAAGGGTTTGTTGCTCCTCCCCGCTATTGGTTTCCGTGGTTATAATGCTATTTTTATGTTCGATTGCTTCAATAATTAATAATGTTATTATGCAATAGATATTCAGATAGCGGATTGATCTTGCTTGTAATTAATTTCCAAGATACCTGATAAGTACTTAATAGATTGAGTTGTCTGATTTCTCTCGCATTTTTGTTACATTATTATTTTTGACAAGCGTTTGTATTTTGTTAATTAACTCATCCATAAGCAATACTATATCATAAGCTTGTTCATCATCCCTTAAATATTCTTTACCAGTTAAAAAACTTTGAACAAAGTCATCACCCTTGATTAACTCCTCTTTAATGATTAATAAGGAGTTTAATTTGGCAGATAATGGCGCTGGCTACGTCTTCTGCGAGTGCGTGTATTATGATTTTGATCGGACCTGAAATGCCAATGTACAGGCGTGTTTTATAGTGTTTTTAACATCTATGTAAGCCTTCTCTGCAGGCGCATTCCACAGTATTCGCCTACGGGAATACGGTTTTCCTCGCAAGAAAGCGATGAGTGGCGCTATGATATCTGATAAACAAGGGAGAGTGTTTCGGTAAAAGCTTATCCTCCCAAGGAAAGCTCTCAATTCCCTAATCGTTTTTGGCTTGTTTATATTTTTTATGTTCTTATTATTTTATCGAGATTTGGCCTCACACCATTTTCAATTACTGGTATTATCCTAGATAAATCTATCTCATTTACACTATCTTGCATCTTTCTTTGTCGGGTTCAAAACTTAAATACTGGTATTGTAACCGCTGAAGCACCTTTTCAAGTATAAATACGTGTTCTTCTTTCGTTTCCGTATGAATTAAAATATCATCCATATACACGTGGCAGTTTTTAATATCTTGTAGGAGGATGTTCATCATCCTCTGAAAAATAAATCGTGAGTTAACATAACCCATGGGGAGACAAGTGTAGGTGTACGTTCCCAAGTTACTTGTGATAGTGAAGTATTTTTTGGCTTTCTTCATCCAAAGGAATTGCATAGAAGGCTTGAGTTACGTCGATTTCGAAAAGTACTTGCAACTTTTCAATGTGAATATTGCATCTTGTAAATTTGGGAGACCGAAATTATCATGCTCAGCCCTTTTATTTAACTCTCTGAAGTCTGAAATCAGCCTGACTTTGTTGTTACTCTTCTCGAGGACAGACACAGGGAAAGCCCAGGGGGAGTTTGTCCTTTTTAGCACCCCTGTTGCAAGCAAATTATTAAATTCTGACCTGGTTTGGGAGTATAACTTATGAGGTATTCTTCTGGGCCTCATGCAGATCGCTGGACCCTTTATATTGGCTTTATATGGATAGGTGTTAGCTAACTCTTCTAGGACTCTTTCAGGTATGACAGCATTTTCCTCATTTGTAGTTATGTTTCCTTCTTTGTTTATTTATTAGTACAGTGCTGGTGCCGACTCGGTTTTCCTTTATTATTTTTCAAATTATCTCTGCCATCTTTGTCTTTTTGTTTTTTCTTTATATAATTATTCTCGGTCATATATGGGTTGAGAAAAAGTTCTTTATATTTATAAATAACATCATTTATCAGTAAAGAGCTAGTAGGTAAAAGAGGGGGATTGAGAGGAAGATTTTCAGTAGGAGACAGGGCGTCTCTAGAAATTTCATGCACATGCACATCTCTAAAATTTAAATTTCTATTTAATTTTATAGTATTATTTTATTAGTCAATGGGTCAATTAAGATATCATGTTTAAAATCTATACCAAATCCAAAACGGTTTAAAAATGGGAGTCCCAAAATATTAATTTTTAAATCAGCAACATAAAATTTATCAATATATTTCCTATTTAAATTTATATCAATTTCTAAAGTTATTATATCATAAATGCCAATTTTAGTATTATTAGCAGCTAATATATGACCTATAGGCTTTTTGCGCTTTGCAATTGCATCCGCTTGCACAATATTGATCTGACTCCCACAATCGATTAAAAGAACCCTTTTATTTAAACTATCAAAAACTCTATATAGCTTTGGGTCGGAAACCTCGCAAGGTCCCCCCCTCCCAGTCTCAGCTTCGTTGAAAATTTTATTTTGAATGCTATAGCATTCCTCATTTTCAGTACTTTTAAATGCCGAGTCTGGTGAGAAATTTGCAACATTTACCTGACCCTCCACTATATCGTTTGCAACATGAAAATTATTAAATGAAATCATATTAAAAAATGTGTACCCCACATGCATCGGGTTTACAAGCCCTACAGAATGTTCAATATTTACTTTACCGTGGATTTCTGATCCGACCTTTTTATTTTTATTCTGTACACTTTCATTGCATATAGGATTGTATATTATTTGTTCATATTACGCGTTACAGAACAATGTCGGCATTTTATGTTGTAAAATAATCAAACTGTCTTTAGATACAGCATGCGTGTCTTTATTACCAACATTTTTAAGTAATTTATTTGTTTCAACATTATTATTATTATTATTATTATTATTATTATTATTATTATTATTATTATTATTATTATTATTATTATTATTATTATTATTATTATTATTATTATTATTATTATTATTATTTTTTTATTATTATTAATTTTATTTCACGAACCTTGTATGCGAATACTACTTTCCATTTAGTATTTTATACATTATTATCTTTATTATTATTTCATTATTATCTTCATTATTATCTTCATTATTATTTTCATTATTGTCTATTAATTCCACCTCTGGATGGAATATAACTTTCTTATTATTTGTACTGAATTTTTCACTACCGCTCGTTGATGTCATTTGAAGCGGCCTTCCTATTGGTTTCCCTGCTGCAAGGGGGTTGTAGCTTGTGAGGCATTTCTTCCCCCACTTGGACAGAATATGAGGTAGAGTGGACATTCCTCAAACTCACATCTGTACGCCTTATGAAGAAATCTGGCATGATAGAAACAGAGATCAGCTGTGGATTTATTTAAGGCTCTGTTTTCATATCTCGATTGCCTGGCCTGGTTTCGGCCTCTGCGTGTATTTGGTTCACCATCTGGTTGCCTTCTTTCTTGGGAGACCAGGCAGATGGTACCGGCCATCTCTTTCACGACTTTCATAAGTTTAGTCAGCTGGTTCAAAAAAATTTTTTGAGCTTCGAGCGTTGAGTCAATTTTCCTCTCTTGTTTACGAGAGAGATTTGGTTTATTCGATGAGTCAGACTCATAGGAGTCTGTGTTTCTTCGTAGGTGATTTACACTCCCCCAATATGCATCCTCTTTTGGGGGTTGGAAGTTCCGATCTTTTCGGACGAAATTTTTAAACGTCATCTGCACCTCTCACCATTTGATGTATGTTATTTTCTCCGGCTAGTGTATAAAGACTCGTTTGTACATTTGAGGGAAGTTCGTCAAGGAACAGCTCTTAGGCAAACTTGGGATTATTTTCTACCAGCAAGTCGAATTTTTTGTGTCCCAAGACATCTTTGACTCTATTCAAATATTCACTGGGGAGCTCGTCCCGCCGCATTCCTTTTGTGAAGACATCTCTAACTCTTTGACGGAGAGCGGGCATATAGGTTTCCTCGATGTTGTCCAATAATAGCTGATATGCATTTTCTTATAGAGGAAAGTGGATTTGTGATACCAATGTGTTTTGTAGGATGGAAGCTAGTAGACGAACTCTTTCATGCCCATCATCAATGTGGTTTAATTTGAAGATGGCGTTTATCGCACTAAGCCAGCTGACGACGCTATACGGGTCGAAGGCAGGGAGTTGGCTTGAGGTTAAGTGGCTATAAGTTTTCTGTGCAGACTTATTCTCCCTCGGACGCTTTGGTCGAGTGGCTTGGCGCAAATTTGATGATCTCGGTGACTCAAGTTGTTCTGGAATCAGAGGAGGCGAGGAGTGAAAGGTCTCCTTCGGTATGGGGGAATGAGTAGGTTCGGAGGACAAGGAATGACTTCCTAACTTTCCCTTTCACCACGTAGGCGGAATAGCTTCGTTGGCCGACTCCGCATATGGGGTTGAAGATATTAATCTTAGTGAAAAAGGTTTTAAAATATAAACGTATAAGGCAACCCATTTTCCCGCTTACAACAAATAAAAAAAATAAGACAATGAATATAAGAATAATAAATGGCCAGTTAATAACTTCAAATTAAAATCAGTTGGATTACGAAAAATTTGGAAAGTCAAATCGTTGGAGCTGGAAGCATTTACTATATCTCTTAGAATTTTATTAGATATTTGACCTAGAGTGACATTAAATTAATCACTCTTCCACACCAAGAGAATAACCGAAATACCAATAACAAATAATTTCTAAAAAATTGCTTTTTTAGTTCACTATAGATAGGCTTATGGTTATTCATCTCATACACTACTCACTCATAATCATTCTCTCATGATTTCTGGAACATTTCATTACGCGAATTGCATTTAACTCTCTCGGCAGGCAAGAATAATTCATGAACTTTAAAGCTAATAATCAGTGTTCATTTTTCTTCTTATATGGCTCCAACACCCCGGTAATGGGTACAAGTATGGAAATCTTTATTCTCAGAACTTAGTTGATGGTTTGATTTTGAAATCTTCACACAACATTAATCTCGCAGATTGCTTTTTTTATTTTCTTCAAAGTCTAATTGTATCAGTTTCATACAGATTTTATACTTTATTTTTTCATAAGCAAATATGATTAGTTACACTGTTTTAATTTTAAATTTTTAGGCATTTCCAATTTGGCAAAAATATGGAAGTATGCAAAGAATTTTTTACTACAAAATTGTATCCCACAGAGATAATGCATGCAAAGGAATTCACAAAAGTGAGTCTATTTTTTTCTAAACTAAAGCGATTGATTACACACTGGTTTTTTTAATGATTGAATCTATCAAGATCCCTTTCAGTATCTTGAATATAAATTTATGTTTTTTCATACACTTGACATGTGTGGAACATTTTACTCCATTTCTAACAGTGTGTGTTACGCAAGGAAGTAACGTAGTCCACCAGAAAGATTGCCAGTTCCTTTATATAGGAAACTGGGAGGATTACTTAATGTGTGAACATTTTACTCATTTTAACAGTGTAGATGCATTGCTTTGACAGAATATACTTTCTTACATTTTTTCCCAATAAGAAATACAACCAACACAGTTTCTCCCAACTCATTTGTTTACGATTTTCTATTTAATAATAATACACCACTTAGGCAAATATGCAATTAATATATATACATTATATATTGATACACATAGATAGTGCCAAATACAATCTTCGTAATTAATTATTAAAGCCATATTAATGATAGAAATATTATTACTCAATAATATTAATATATACAATATAGAGATATTTATTTAATAATCCCAGTCAGCTCTAGGTCTGGGTTCGACCTCTCTTCCGAATTATAGTAAGTCTTACTATAAAGTTTCCTACTTTATTACTAATTTAGATACTAGTTACTAATCCTACTCTACCTACTCTTATGTTATCTATGCCTGACAATTTCAAATTTGAGCACCTCCCATTGGGATGCTTCGCTTTTCATATACATTCATGTATATCCTAAAATATGACTCAGATAAAATTTCAAAATTTTGAAAATATATGTTTAACATGTGAAACTTTTACATAATATACACAGGAGGTATGTAGGTTCCGCCTCTTACATAGGTATTACTATATTAAATGTAACATAGATCTTATATAATTTCACATGCACTAACGTGCTAGTGCTTTACATTTAGCTTTTTGTATTTAATTGTAGTTATATCCAATGATGATACAGATACACCATATAACTATATATTAATTTATTAACTTATATATAATTTAAATTTATATATATTACAGTATATATAATATATTAAATGAATATAATAATAATATAAATAAAATATATATATATATTAAATATAATATATACATATATATATATATATAATAATATATATATATATATATATATATATATATATATATATTATATAAAATAAATTTATTATAATATCTAGGTATAAATAACTCCTTGATTGACCCAGTCTATCACACTTACCTATGATTATAGTATCGCGATTCTCCACCTTCACCTAGCGAAACGCGCCTACACCAAATACCGCCACTAAGCTTTCTATATCTGAATAGTACATAATTTACGCATATTATATATATATAAATCTTTAAAACTATCTTCCACTCTCATTTCTCCAATTATCTGAAATTTCATCCCATTTTCTCCGTTCATCAGTATAGCTTTCGAAACTCGATATCAACGTCTGACATTCTTTCTTATCAAACTGATTTTCAATCTACTGTTCTAATGTACTATGGGGAGTTTTCTGTGGTGGTGTGTTCTTGAGATACCCAGGGCTTTTGAAAGGGCATTGCAGAATGTATGCGTTGCTGCTTTGCAGGTTGCCTTCCATTAGATTTACTCTTTCTCTTTGCTTATTTTTACATAGCGCTCTTCCAAATCGTTCCATATTGGCTGTTTTTGATGGAGCGACTTCCACATTATTCTCTGTCACTTGTTGTGTTCTTTAAGATTTTGTCTTATTTTCTCCTACTTTATTCCCAACTTCCACTAGTAATTTCTCACTTCCGACTAAATCTATTCATTCCTATGCCGATGATTTGACACTTCATTCTTCTACTCATTTCAAATCTGCTTCTTATTTTGCATCTAGAATTACTAGTTTTCTAATTTCCGATTCTATTCTTGCTGATCTGGACAGAATTACCCTGCGGATTTGCCTCACCAGTTAGTGAGGGGTTTGCTTAATTTGGTTGTGTGTAGGAGCGGGTACAGTGAATGTATGTAAGGGTTAGATGTAGATTTCTTGATATGAAAATTGAAGTTTATGTTGTGGTCACATATTAACAAGGGTTTGTCTAAATGGGAAATGTGTATTTAGTTGTTGCAAGTTTCTATTGTAATTACTATGCATTGTGGAATCTGGTATTCCTAATAGTTTAAGATGTTATGTGGGTTGGCTGTATTCGGTACAGCAACAAAGACATCGTCGACGTATGTGAGCCAAACGCAACCGGAAAGAAGT
Organism: Trachelipus rathkii; assembly: GCA_015478945.1. Taxonomy (NCBI): domain Eukaryota; kingdom Metazoa; phylum Arthropoda; class Malacostraca; order Isopoda; family Trachelipodidae; genus Trachelipus; species Trachelipus rathkii. The sequence goes on along the minus strand of JABUQX010062577.1, from coordinate 8,616 downwards.
TGATTGGGGAGAATGTAGTAGTGTTCGATAAGTTCCATGTATATGTTACTGAGCATGGGTGAAGGGGGGGGGATCCCATGCTCAGTCCTTGGGTTTGTTGTAAAATGTTGGTCATATTGGAAAAATGTGTTAGTAGTGCAAGTAGAATGAGTTTTTTAATTGATAGGAAACGAAAAATGAGAGTAGATATGGTTATTGTTGTCAATGTAACGTTCCAGTAGGGATATGGTGAGGGGGACTGGGACAGAGGTGAAAAAAGAGACTACGTCGTAGCTAACAAAAATCGCTGTGTTAAATGTTAATGTGAGAAATTTTGTTTATGAAATCTGTGTTTTTTAAATGAGAATTGGAGATTGTGCCTAATATGGGTTTTAGTTGTTGTATTGTCTATTGAGAAAGTTTGTAGGTGTTGCTGTTGATATTTGAAATGATGGGCTATATATATATATTGTTTGTGTGTTTTTAGGTACTCCGTTAAAACTCTGCATTGTTTCCAAGTATGCTTTGTAATTTTTTATTAAGAGCGATAAAATTTAGAGAGAGTGTTAAGATTGGAAATAAATGAGTTTGGGAGTTTGAGTGGGGTTTTTTGGTTAATAGTGTATACATATGTTTGGGTATTTAGTAAGGATTGGCATTTTATATTATAGTCTTGTGTATTCAATAATTGACACTATTGTTACCTTGTCGGCTCTGGTAGATTACGATGTTTTGTTATTGTTCAGCTCTTCAAAGCATTTATAGAATTTCTGAGGGAAATTGTAATATAGAACCACCCGAGGTAATATAATTATAACGTGTGTAAGTATCAAAGAAAGGTTGCTATTATGATGAAAAGGAATCCTGTCAGTAGATCAATATTGCAATTGGGTTCTTTTTTTCTTCTTCTCCATGTGTCAAGGTGTTTTAGAAATTCTGGTCAACACACACCAAGAAAACTCTGCAATTACTCAACATAGATTAACACATGACCACCAAATCAAACATCAATATATGAAACATATCAGATACCTTTACAAGATTGCAACAAAAGAAAAAATTTGCCGAATCATTTTGTGCAAAACAACCTTCCCACTATAATTAAAGGGTTTGGAGAGATTACACCATAGATACATTGCATTTAAATACAGTCATGCAGTGGTCACCCTTCTACAAAAGCCTGCTTATAAACCAACAAACCAATTAAAGAAGTCACTTCAAGAAATTTCCATCCCAAATGCAGTTTACTGTAGTATCTGAAGAGGTCAGGATTGACGAAAGCTCATACGTGATTTTATATAATATATTATATAATATATATATACTATAATATATTATCATATATATATATATATATTAATATATATAATAATATATATATATATATATTATAATTCGTTAAATTTTATTTTTTAAAAAAGGTTTGATGTAAAGTAAAGTGTTTTTTAAATTTAAGTGCATTTTAACACCTCCAACAGCAAAACATAGGGTCATATATATATATATAATTATATTATATATTTAATATATATATAATATATATATATATATATATATATATATATATATATATTATTATATATTAATATATATATATGTAACATCATTACACAAATCCACATACATCTGCATACAGTACGTGAGTGTGCATTAATAGTGTTTATTAATGCTTCCAGTCTTATTCTTTAATCAAATAATTTTAATTAAATATGATTGAAGCGAGAGAAAAATATGAAACGCATTAATACTTTTATCAAAGCACCGTTAAGGAATAAAGAGAAATAAATTAAGATTATTAGGGAATAGGAGACTTTAAATAATAAGAAATAAGAAAATAGGACAACTAACATATAAGTATAAATGAAATAGGACAAACTTAACAAATAGGGGATAAAAACGAAATGGATCCAAATTTAATAAGTTGTAAATAGAAATAGGACAAACAAAAAATCTCGGAAAATTAGGGAAAAAAATATTAACAAAAACTTAAAAAAAAATAAGGTAAATACGATAATGTTCAAACAAAGGCAACAATGTATTAAGATAGGGTAGATATACAGTAGTATAAACACAATTTAATAAATAAGGTAAATAGGGAATAGAATAAAATTAACAAATAGGAAAATAGGGCTAACTTGAATAATTCACTGGGACCAACAGTCTGAAATGTTTCGGGCTCAAAAAATTAGCGGTGTATTCTTTATGAATTATTCCATCTGCTGAATTTCAAAAAATTCACCATAAAAAATGATCGATTAGCTCTTTCTTGGATATACAGTGACATGTAATTGTTTTATGTTACATTTGTATTATGAGGGAAATTTTGTTTTGGGAGTTGTGTTACCTCGAGAGTTACGTTTCACGAACGATCCCCAGATGTTGTAGTTATAAACATAATAATGTTTAATGTGACTGTAGTTTCATATTGTTTATGTTTATATTTTTCCCCCGAATTCCTGTTTTTGGTGTGTTGGATTGAATATTTAAGTTAATAAAAATTGTTATAAAAATAGCTGAATTAAAATTTAAATTAAGAGAATAATTTAAATTACATATGTGGTGAAATATTTTCGTCACAGAAACGCAGTCTGACGCCTCTTGTGAGACTGCCTATCAAGCATTTATTTTGGTATGAAGGTAGGGACCAGGATAAGCCATGGGTTCCACATATATGTTGCCAACTCTTGTTCACTTATACTACAGAAATGCTGAAAATATAAAAAACGATGTATGGCTTTTTGCTGTCCCTATGGTTTGGCGGGAGCCTATAAACCATACAGATGGCTGCTACTTCTTCTTGACTCCACCTATAAACGCAGGAATTGTCAAGGAGAAAAAGAGGAACAGGTGGACTATCCAAATCTTCCAATGCTGCTATTTGACCTATTTCACATTCAGATAGTCTACCAATTCCTACTCCACCTCAACACTGATGAGGCTTGAAGTAGAAATTGAAGACAGTGTGGAAAAAGAACCAAACAAGCCACATCCCAGGACCCAAGGTTTGAGGTTAAACGATCGATACCACACGCACGACTGAGTCAAGCGTGAATTGAAGTTGATCTTCATTCAAGACATAACTTGTCAAAGGAGACAGTCAGAACTTCTAGAGTCAAGACTACAGTAATCGAAATCTTCTCCAACGTACTGACGTGATGTTAGGGTCTCACAGTTCAGAGAACGTCAGAGGGATCTACTTCCCTTTTTCGAGAGGAAAAACAATCTCTGTTTGTTTGCTGCGACGTTAATAGCATGATGAAATGCTTTGAATTATGAAACCACTGAATCAACTAGAATGGAGGCATTCATAAGACAATTCCAAGCTTAGTGAAAGCCTGTATTACTATACAATGGCAACCGTCTTCCTTCTATTCCTGTATGTATGAAGGAGACATGCAAACATGACAGCCCTCTTCGACTACAATCAAATATGGTAAACAGGTAGAAAATCTGTGGGCGATCTCAAAAGTTATCAACTGTAATCTTAGGATGTGCAACAGGGTACATAGTACATGCTGCTTTTATGTATGTGGACAGTTGAGAAAGGAAAAGCACATTACATTCAAAGCAGACTGGCCTGCAAGAAAAATCTTGACTCTAGCAAGAAAAATGTCATTGCCGAGTCTCTCGTAGGACCCAAAAGATGCTCTTCTTCCACCCCCTTCATACAAAGGAAAGCTTGAGGAAGCCTGTTAAAGAAGCTATACTATAGGTTCTTAGGCAACAAATAGAGATGATAAACGTTGGGACAGTACTTTCTGAAAAACTACCATCAACTCGGATGCAACATGTCCCTAAAAATCCATTTTTCTCCACTCCCACCTAGACATTTCCCCCTCAGTGGTGAAGCTGTTAGGATGAACACGGAGAAAGATTCCATCGGGATATTTCTGTAATGGAACAAAGATATAGGGCTGCTTTGGAATGAAGCTATGCTTGCGGTTTACTGCAGGTCTGTGTGTAGGGATGCTCCAGAACCACTTACACACACATGATACTCTTCCACCAACACCACCTGCCAGATATTCATCCATCAATTTAGACCTCTTAGAATGTGGCTGTCATTAACAATAATTAAAATGCACTTTCAATGTTGATGGCATATGTTAATGTAAAAATGTGTCACTTTCTTTCCTAATCCGTTAAAATATCATATTTCCCAACTATTTGTATATTACAGTAAACTAGAGCTAATTAAAATTTTTCTTTGTCATATTCGTTTTTCTCACCCCAAAATTAGTAAGATTACACGTAATGAAGTTAAGGAAACATTTCAAAAAAAAAATTTTCTTTTGTGGCCCAGTTGAACTTATGGGAAATTGTGATTAATAGGGTAAAGATTTCAAATGGGTCATATTAATACATAAGTTAAATAGAAAGTAGAAATAATTTAATAAATAAGTAAATATACTTGGTAACTAATTTAAAAATATAAATATAACAAGTAGGAAAATAAAGACAAATTTGACTAATAGGGCAAATAGGAAATTGGACAAATTTAAACGCTAAGTCTAATAAATAGATAAAATTAAATTTCATAAATAAGATTGTAATTAGTAGAAAGATTTTAAAAACATGAATAGAAAATTGGAACAAAATTACCAAATTTGACAAAATTGGAAATTCCTAATTACTATGGGAAATATTTTTGTCAATAAATGCAAATGGAATAAACGAATCAACAACGATATATTTTTTGATGAAAGAAGAGAAACTTTCTGATAGTAATACCGAATCGAGGGCTAAGCATTGAAGGCTTCTATTTTGTTCAGATGTAGTCTAACCATTATGAAGGTACCAAATATCTGAAGGTATTTAGATAGACCTAGAATAATAATATCTTTTTGTGATGATAATAATATTAACATTAGCACAACCTCCTCGATTAGCGGGTAGCAGTCAAAGTACTGTTAACACCTGAAAAAAAAAATAAAAAAAATAAAAAAAAAATAAATTGGTGTTATTAGATACGAGAAAACTTTAAACCAAAATCTAAAAAAATATTAATTGGAAAATAAAATAACGAAAATAAAATAGATGGAGAGAGAGAAGAGAGAGAGAGAGAGGAGGAGAAGAGAGAGAGAGAGAGAAGAGAGAGAGAGAGAGAGAAGAGAGAGGAGAGAGGAGAGAGAGTTAAAGAGATATGAGAGCAGAGAGAGCCAAGAGAGAAGAGAGAGGAGAGAGAGAGAGAGAGAGAGAGAGAAGCTATATTAAAGCATAATAATCTGAAAATAAAATGTAAATTATAATTAATCTTACATTTTCTTATACGAAATTTTACCAGGATTCCATATCAAGATTTACATTTATGAATTCTTATTTTTTTTTGTATTAAATGTGCTGATGTGTTTCCTAAAACAAAAACAACTTTAATCGATAATTATTCTCTGCCGGAACCAAAGAAAGAAAGAAAGTCGCGCCTGCACCAATACCTTTCACTCCGTCTAGAAAAAGGAAGGATACCGGAGGGCAATTCGCCTCAGTTTTGAGGTTGACTGAGTATTATCCCTCAATCACATTTGTCACTTTGATGAGGAATTTTGTACTTCGACACAGTCCAGTTAGAGGGTGTATGAAACTAGATTGGCGCAGCCAAACAGGCTCAACTCAAAGAGGACAAGTCAAATCAATGTAAATCAGAAAGATTAAATACTTTTTTCTCCACAAATAGAATTGCAAGATACTGTAAGTTTTTAATTTTTTTAACTTTTAAATATATATATATATATATAATATATATATATATATATATATATATATATATATATTTATATATATATATATATATATATATATATATATATATATATTATATATGAAAAGATGTAAAGGGGACTAAGTCTTGAGTGCTAGAGGTCTCTTACATGAGGGTATGTTGTTACCTTGTTAATGTATAGTAGTGTGAAACTATGGTCTGGAATATAAGAGGTATAGATCTAAAGTACAATGTTTCAGATGGACAATTTCTTTGGGGCGGTGTAGGATTAATATATATATATATTAGCGACAATGTAAGAGAATAAAATGTGTTGCAACATATTCATAAAACATATTGTGAGTGAATTATATATATCAGAGTGGAGCCTTATGTAAACACCACTGTTCGAATATATAAAGGAGAAGTTATTTGGAGTTATTGATAAGTGAAATAGAGAGCTTATAAATAATGACGAGAATAAATAATGCTGAATTATTCCAGAAGATGTTATTCTCAGGTATGCCTGTGCATTATAAAAAGGACTAACAGCTCAATTTATTATCAAAACACAACTCAATAAGGTCGAGTATATGTAAATGTTAAATGCTGGAGATAGATTTAAAGTAGATATGAAAATCGTCTAATAAATAACTAAAAACTCCCCACAAAATCGATGCATGTCTACGTATGTTATGGTGGTGAGATAATCGATCACTAGCTGAGAGAAGACGGGCCAGACAGAAACAAATGTCGTGGTCTTGAAGGCAGTGTCCACGAGTAAAATTGAACCGGAAGAAGAAGTGCGCTGCATATACGTCAGAAGAGCACGACATTTTCTATGATGAGATCTTTGCTCTCTCTGAAGGCTCGAAATATATAATTAGTGAAAGATTGTGAGAATTAAATAATCTCAGTGTATAAGAATGAGAGTTATGATACTCAGCGGGTTAGCCGAGTAATATATATGTTATGTAGATGTAGAGTTATAATTACTGTATAGATTATGTTATTTACACTGAATATTACTTCTATTTATTTCTTCCCCTACCAATTGTCAGACCATATAAGAGAGTGATGGAATTTATTTTAAAAATATATAATAAAAATCTACTCCACCGACCTCACCGCCACATCCCACAGAAAATATGCAATAAGCCTCCACGAAGAAATATAGGAACTATTTTTTTGGACTTCGAGATATAGGTGAGTAGACAATTGCCACGATCGCGACTATTAAAAAAGGAATCGAGAGTAGAGATTGATGACGGCATCTTAAAGCATCGGCCTCTCGACCGATAGCTCTTATCTTTGATGTGAATGTGAGTAGATAATTCATATTAGTTGCAGTATATTATACTTTCTACTTATGAATGTAAAGTCTCAAGACTTATAATTGGTGTATATGAATTTTCTGATCTAGCTCGAGCGTAATATATAGTTCTTCTACTATCTTTAAATATGAGTATAGGTTATATATTAATACTTATCCTTGGATAGTGCCTTTTATAGTGACTCACTAATTCTTTTTCGGCTTTTTATGACTTGGATTAATTATATTACTATATATATCTTAACTATACTTATTTCATGTATTATATCCGGCTATAGGCATGTTCACTCATCGTAATCTCTATCAATCAGTCAATGGTATGATCTACAATGAGAATCAGGCGTGTCGTTGATTTGTGAATGATTTGATATGATGTGAGATGAGTATGTATGAGATTAATTGATGATTGATGAGATGTAATGATGATGATTAGATGAATATGAAGTATTGATGTAATGTAATGATTAGATGAGTGATGTATAGTTGTTAATATTTTGATGAATGCATGATAGATGTAATGAATATGTATATAATATATAATATATATATTATTAATATATATATTAATATATAATTAATTATTTAATATATTATTTATATATATATATATATATATATGCCACTTTTAATATTTTTTTGATGATATATATAGTAGTTCATCATAAGGTCAAGGTATAGGCGGTTAGACTTTAACTCTGTGAGTACCTACCCTCAAAAGCCGCCACTTATGAATATAATATTAATATATATTATTAAACTATTTTACTCCTGCATTTCTAAACAAAGAATATGTGGGACATGAGCTCATTAATTCAGTGAGTAAGGGTATATAGGTGTTGGTCACGCTAATAATATATTCTATCACTATAGTGTCTAGCAAATTAAGCATGATATAATGTAGACACAATACGCAGGCTTTAAAGTTGAGGAGTTAGATTAAATTCAGCAGGAATAACACAGAAGTATATAATGTTAAAGAGACAGTATTAATACAGAAACTAGAAAGGTAGCATAGAGGAATAGTAAGAGAATCAAACCGCAGCGAACTATCCTGGCATATAGTTTAACCATTAATTAATCCTACATACAAAATCTGTGTCATGCAGACAAGAGCACTTACCCTTGTGCTACGATGTGGCCGTCGGTAAAGGTTATAGCGTGCTGTTCGACAAGTGGTATAGAGTTCCTACTCTGAAACATACCTGCGCTCATGCTATATATATATATATTATATATTATAGGTGATATCTATATAGAATAATTAAGAGATATTAAGCTAACCAACATCACGCCGCAATAAGAATATATAGTAAGGTAAACGGTCAAGATGAACTTGGTATATTTATCAGGACAGTTTATAAGCCTTTTTGGCCTTTGACTCGATCCTGCCCACCAAAAGCCTGGTGAAACAGAGCCCCCCCCAGATAGAGAAACGTACTCCATACAAGGGCGGATAAGATCCTTGTATAGCTGGAATAAGAGAGAGGAAAAAAAAGTCTCGCAGTCTAAACAGAACTCCCAGTTCTTGAGGCTGCCTAGCAACCGTTGTGATGTGAGGTTTTCCAAGACATTTTTGGTTTATGTAAGGCTAAGGATGTTTACATTGTCA